>CAKAJI010000588.1:22500-25000 GCA_916610255.1 Lasioglossum lativentre
GGGCCATTGCCGTGTCGTAGAGGCGCGTTTTGAGTAGTTTCTCGAAAAGTTTCCCTATCACGGAGAGGAGGCAAATCGGTCGATAGGACTTCGGATCCTTCTCGTCTTTGTCCGCACCTTTCAGGAAGACTCGTAGCGAGCCCACCTTCCAGGTGGCGGGAAAGACGCCCCACTGAAGACATCCGTTGAAGAGTCGAACCAGCTGACCGGGAATAGTTTTAAAGGTCGTCTTTAGCGCGGAAACCTCGACGAGGTCCGGCCCAGGCGCCTTTCTACTACTCATCGATCGGAGGGCGTATTCGATTTCTATGGCTCCGAATTCGGCGGCATTCGGAGTTTCGGGCGCGACGCGTGAATTTACTCGTATGATTCGCTGTTCCGCGGTGTCCTCCGATTCCCGGTCGTCGGGTACGTGTGTATCCAGGAGTTTTTGTGCTGTTTCGCGGACACTGCATGTGTGCTCATTACTATTATTATTACGCCGGAGGGTGCTGATCACCCTCTCAACTTGGAGTTTCTTCGTTTGGAGCTTATAAACGAGCCCAAACGGCTCCTTGTTCCCGTTCGACGTTACGAATTCTCTCCACGCGGTAGATTTAGCTAGCTTCACTTTCCTGCTGTAATCCCGCAAGGCGGAGCGGTATTGCAGTCTTAGTTGGGAGCGAAGGGCTTCATCTCTTTCCTCCTGGAATACGCGACGCATCTGGTAAGACACTTTTTTCAATTTCGTTAGTTCTTTTGTCCACCACGGGTTGGACTTCCTAAGTCTGCGCTTTCGAGGCATCGACGCGTCGCAGGCGTCAATTATGACATCTGTGAGCGTCTCTGCCATCGTTTCTACTCTGGCTATTGAGTCGAGGTCTATTTGTTCTAATCGCGATCGCGATAGGTCTACGAGGCACTCCGAAAACCACTCCCAGTCGGCTCGGCTAACGTCGAACCGATCGGTCGCGGCATTCCGACCTGCCGCTTCGACCCTCGGAATTCCTAAACGAATGTCCACCGCGTTGTGGTCACTACTGGTCCAGTCTTCCCTTACCCTCCAGTTCCGTATGAATGGGAGCATTGATGGCGATGCTAGGGTTACGTCGATATACGACGACCCCACCGCCGCCTGGAAGGTGGGAGGCTGGTTCGCGTTATTAACGATCTCTAGACCGAACGCGAGAATAAGTTCTTCGAACTTCTCACCTCTCTCGTCCGACTCCTGAGGGCCCCAGAGAGGTGATCTCGCGTTTGCATCTACCGAAATTAACAATCTCTTCCCTCTCAGCGAAAGTAGTACCTTCTCGAGGTGGCTGAGATGCTTCTCAATGTCGTCACTGTACTGAAAATAGCACGAGACGACGTAAAATGAGAAGCCGGGCGCTAGAACTTCTGCGCAAACACAGTGAGTGTTACTAAGCTGCGAGACATTCAATATCTGGAGTCGAGGGTTACAAACGGCGACTGCAGCCCAGGGAATTTCCGAGCGTGCAGCCACCACCCTCGTTCCCAGTCCTAGTCCTAAAACGGTTT
Source organism: Lasioglossum lativentre (assembly GCA_916610255.1). Classification (NCBI taxonomy): domain Eukaryota; kingdom Metazoa; phylum Arthropoda; class Insecta; order Hymenoptera; family Halictidae; genus Lasioglossum; species Lasioglossum lativentre. The sequence continues at coordinate 24,019 of CAKAJI010000588.1, forward strand.
CCCCGCTCATATCCGGCTTCCTGGCATATGGTTCTTGCAATAGCAAGATGTCAAGTCGCTTTTCGGATATGAGTTGAGAAACCTCGCTGGTTACTAATCTCGAGTGCTGCATATTAAGATGCAGCACTCTGAGACCCGTGGACGCGGGCGCGTGCTCTGAGAGCATTTCTCGGCGCGGCGCGGGTTGTGGGGTGGGCGGGGGGGACGCGATCGCGGTCGTTTCGCTCGCCGTTCGCGGATTCGCGGCGCTATTCGCGGATCTATATGCATCGACGTCGCACCTGTCGAGGCGGACGTACGCAGATGCGTGCTCGGGGGGTATTTTTCGGCGTGGCGCGGTTTGTGGGGTGGGCGGGGGGCGCGTAATCGCGGATCGGTCGCGTGCGATTCGCGGATTCGCTCGGCGGGTCGTGGGACGAGAAGCGACGTCGTCGCACCTTTCGAGGAGGACGCGCACGTCGCGATGAATAATTTGCGCGTTAGGGCGTTTATTCATAATCGGTACGAATAAACGCTTGGTTTACTGCCGCGATGTAGGAGGGGCACGTGTTGCTAATAACACTGTGTTTGCTATCTTTTCGGAATTTCTGGCAGTTCGAACAGGTCGCGGGTTTGGTTTTATGTGGGCACTCCTTGAAAGAGTGGCCCTGTTCCGCGCAGTGGCCGCAGGTTTCTTTTTCCGCTCGGCAGTGTTTGGAAACGTGGCCGTACGAGTGGCACTTGTAACATCGCGTTGCCGCGACGTGGTCCTGGATCCGGCAGGATTTCCACCCGATAAAAATGCGGTCTTTGTTAATGAGAATATTCCGCGCGGATTTCGATAATTCTAGGACAAGGTTGCAGGTATCCTTGTCCTTTGGTCCCGACTTGAATACGATTTTCGATTCGCGGCGGAGTATCGTTTTCTCGTGGCCCGATGCGTTTTGAGCGATTATGGCTTCTATTGTTGCTTGGTCGTTATCAGATCGCGGCGCGTCAAATA
>CAKAJI010000588.1:35000-40823 GCA_916610255.1 Lasioglossum lativentre
ATCGTAGAATAGCCCCAAGCGCACGCTGAACCGATCGAAGCGACCGAACGGTCGACTCTCTTATAGATACCGAACGGCCGGCCGGGACGCCGGCGCCGCGCGGTCAATAGCACGCGCGCTTATGGCGGTAAACCGTCGCGGCAACAGCCCAACCGGCGGGGCTGTTGGGACTTAGAGCGAAAAAACTGTGAAAATTTATTTCGTAAAATACAATAAATTTTTGTATTTCTAGGATATTTAACACAAAACATTCAACTTTTCATATACTTTCTCGGACTCAAAAATTTTTTTAAGTTCCAACGGCAAGAGTAAACTTTTTCTGTATCGATTCCAGGCGATTTTAAATGTTAGATCATTGTAATATAAAACATATTAACAATGAATATAAAGTTACAAAGCGCTACAATGCGTATTTACCGAAATAATTGAAAATAATGGTCGATAGCGTACTACTTCGTTGCTCGAAGTCCCACCGGTAAGAGTAAACTTTTTTCCTATCGTTCCTAGATGATTTTAAACGTTATATTCGTGGTAAACTGTGCATACGAAACCGTGTGTCGTGACGCCAGTTCTCTCGGACGCGTATTTACCGAGTTATAAGCGAGTTAACTTCCGGCGAGTCGCTTAGGTATCGCTGGAACGATAAAATTGCTAAGTACCGCGCCGTGTCGGTTAGACGGTTCGCGGTAAGAGTAAACTTTTTTCCTATCGTTCCTAGATGATTTTAAACGTTATATTCGTGGTAAACTGTGCATACGAAACCGTGTGTCGTGACGCCAGTTCTCTCGGACGCGTATTTACCGAGTTAACTTCCGGCGAGTCGCTTAGGTATCGCTGGAACGATAAAATTGCTAAGTACCGCGCCGTGTCGGTTAGACGGTTCGCGGTAAGAGTAAACTTTTTTCCTATCGTTCCTAGATGATTTTAAACGTTATATTCGTGGTAAACTGTGCATACGAAACCGTGTGTCGTGACGCCAGTTCTCTCGGACGCGTATTTACCGAGTTATAAGCGAGTTAACTTCCGGCGAGTCGCTTAGGTATCGCTGGAACGATAAAATTGCTAAGTACCGCGCCGTGTCGGTTAGACGGTTCGCGGTAAGAGTAAACTTTTTTCCTATCGTTCCTAGATGATTTTAAACGTTATATTCGTGGTAAACTGTGCATACGAAACCGTGTGTCGTGACGCCAGTTCTCTCGGACGCGTATTTACCGAGTTAACTTCCGGCGAGTCGCTTAGGTATCGCTGGAACGATAAAATTGCTAAGTACCGCGCCGTGTCGGTTAGACGGTTCGCGGTAAGAGTAAACTTTTTTCCTATCGTTCCTAGATGATTTTAAACGTTATATTCGTGGTAAACTGTGCATACGAAACCGTGTGTCGTGACGCCAGTTCTCTCGGACGCGTATTTACCGAGTTAACTTCCGGCGAGTCGCTTAGGTATCGCTGGAACGATAAAATTGCTAAGTACCGCGCCGTGTCGGTTAGACGGTTCGCGGTAAGAGTAAACTTTTTTCCTATCGTTCCTAGATGATTTTAAACGTTATATTCGTGGTAAACTGTGCATACGAAACCGTGTGTCGTGACGCCAGTTCTCTCGGACGCGTATTTACCGAGTTAACTTCCGGCGAGTCGCTTAGGTATCGCTGGAACGATAAAATTGCTAAGTACCGCGCCGTGTCGGTTAGACGGTTCGCGGTAAGAGTAAACTTTTTTCCTATCGTTCCTAGATGATTTTAAACGTTATATTCGTGGTAAACTGTGCATACGAAACCGTGTGTCGTGACGCCAGTTCTCTCGGACGCGTATTTACCGAGTTAACTTCCGGCGAGTCGCTTAGGTATCGCTGGAACGATAAAATTGCTAAGTACCGCGCCGTGTCGGTTAGACGGTTCGCGGTAAGAGTAAACTTTTTTCCTATCGTTCCTAGATGATTTTAAACGTTATATTCGTGGTAAACTGTGCATACGAAACCGTGTGTCGTGACGCCAGTTCTCTCGGACGCGTATTTACCGAGTTAACTTCCGGCGAGTCGCTTAGGTATCGCTGGAACGATAAAATTGCTAAGTACCGCGCCGTGTCGGTTAGACGGTTCGCGGTAAGAGTAAACTTTTTTCCTATCGTTCCTAGATGATTTTAAACGTTATATTCGTGGTAAACTGTGCATACGAAACCGTGTGTCGTGACGCCAGTTCTCTCGGACGCGTATTTACCGAGTTAACTTCCGGCGAGTCGCTTAGGTATCGCTGGAACGATAAAATTGCTAAGTACCGCGCCGTGTCGGTTAGACGGTTCGCGGTAAGAGTAAACTTTTTTCCTATCGTTCCTAGATGATTTTAAACGTTATATTCGTGGTAAACTGTGCATACGAAACCGTGTGTCGTGACGCCAGTTCTCTCGGACGCGTATTTACCGAGTTAACTTCCGGCGAGTCGCTTAGGTATCGCTGGAACGATAAAATTGCTAAGTACCGCGCCGTGTCGGTTAGACGGTTCGCGGTAAGAGTAAACTTTTTTCCTATCGTTCCTAGATGATTTTAAACGTTATATTCGTGGTAAACTGTGCATACGAAACCGTGTGTCGTGACGCCAGTTCTCTCGGACGCGTATTTACCGAGTTAACTTCCGGCGAGTCGCTTAGGTATCGCTGGAACGATAAAATTGCTAAGTACCGCGCCGTGTCGGTTAGACGGTTCGCGGTAAGAGTAAACTTTTTTCCTATCGTTCCTAGATGATTTTAAACGTTATATTCGTGGTAAACTGTGCATACGAAACCGTGTGTCGTGACGCCAGTTCTCTCGGACGCGTATTTACCGAGTTAACTTCCGGCGAGTCGCTTAGGTATCGCTGGAACGATAAAATTGCTAAGTACCGCGCCGTGTCGGTTAGACGGTTCGCGGTAAGAGTAAACTTTTTTCCTATCGTTCCTAGATGATTTTAAACGTTATATTCGTGGTAAACTGTGCATACGAAACCGTGTGTCGTGACGCCAGTTCTCTCGGACGCGTATTTACCGATTAACGAGTTAACTTCCGGCGAGTCGCTTAGGTATCGCTGGAACGATAAAATTGCTAAGTACCGCGCCGTGTCGGTTAGACGGTTCGCGGTAAGAGTAAACTTTTTTCCTATCGTTCCTAGATGATTTTAAACGTTATATTCGTGGTAAACTGTGCATACGAAACCGTGTGTCGTGACGCCAGTTCTCTCGGACGCGTATTTACCGAGTTAACTTCCGGCGAGTCGCTTAGGTATCGCTGGAACGATAAAATTGCTAAGTACCGCGCCGTGTCGGTTAGACGGTTCGCGGTAAGAGTAAACTTTTTTCCTATCGTTCCTAGATGATTTTAAACGTTATATTCGTGGTAAACTGTGCATACGAAACCGTGTGTCGTGACGCCAGTTCTCTCGGACGCGTATTTACCGAGTTAACTTCCGGCGAGTCGCTTAGGTATCGCTGGAACGATAAAATTGCTAAGTACCGCGCCGTGTCGGTTAGACGGTTCGCGGTAAGAGTAAACTTTTTTCCTATCGTTCCTAGATGATTTTAAACGTTATATTCGTGGTAAACTGTGCATACGAAACCGTGTGTCGTGACGCCAGTTCTCTCGGACGCGTATTTACCGAGTTAACTTCCGGCGAGTCGCTTAGGTATCGCTGGAACGATAAAATTGCTAAGTACCGCGCCGTGTCGGTTAGACGGTTCGCGGTAAGAGTAAACTTTTTTCCTATCGTTCCTAGATGATTTTAAACGTTATATTCGTGGTAAACTGTGCATACGAAACCGTGTGTCGTGACGCCAGTTCTCTCGGACGCGTATTTACCGAGTTAACTTCCGGCGAGTCGCTTAGGTATCGCTGGAACGATAAAATTGCTAAGTACCGCGCCGTGTCGGTTAGACGGTTCGCGGTAAGAGTAAACTTTTTTCCTATCGTTCCTAGATGATTTTAAACGTTATATTCGTGGTAAACTGTGCATACGAAACCGTGTGTCGTGACGCCAGTTCTCTCGGACGCGTATTTACCGAGTTAACTTCCGGCGAGTCGCTTAGGTATCGCTGGAACGATAAAATTGCTAAGTACCGCGCCGTGTCGGTTAGACGGTTCGCGGTAAGAGTAAACTTTTTTCCTATCGTTCCTAGATGATTTTAAACGTTATATTCGTGGTAAACTGTGCATACGAAACCGTGTGTCGTGACGCCAGTTCTCTCGGACGCGTATTTACCGAGTTAACTTCCGGCGAGTCGCTTAGGTATCGCTGGAACGATAAAATTGCTAAGTACCGCGCCGTGTCGGTTAGACGGTTCGCGGTAAGAGTAAACTTTTTTCCTATCGTTCCTAGATGATTTTAAACGTTATATTCGTGGTAAACTGTGCATACGAAACCGTGTGTCGTGACGCCAGTTCTCTCGGACGCGTATTTACCGAGTTAACTTCCGGCGAGTCGCTTAGGTATCGCTGGAACGATAAAATTGCTAAGTACCGCGCCGTGTCGGTTAGACGGTTCGCGGTAAGAGTAAACTTTTTTCCTATCGTTCCTAGATGATTTTAAACGTTATATTCGTGGTAAACTGTGCATACGAAACCGTGTGTCGTGACGCCAGTTCTCTCGGACGCGTATTTACCGAGTTAACTTCCGGCGAGTCGCTTAGGTATCGCTGGAACGATAAAATTGCTAAGTACCGCGCCGTGTCGGTTAGACGGTTCGCGGTAAGAGTAAACTTTTTTCCTATCGTTCCTAGATGATTTTAAACGTTATATTCGTGGTAAACTGTGCATACGAAACCGTGTGTCGTGACGCCAGTTCTCTCGGACGCGTATTTACCGAGTTAACTTCCGGCGAGTCGCTTAGGTATCGCTGGAACGATAAAATTGCTAAGTACCGCGCCGTGTCGGTTAGACGGTTCGCGGTAAGAGTAAACTTTTTTCCTATCGTTCCTAGATGATTTTAAACGTTATATTCGTGGTAAACTGTGCATACGAAACCGTGTGTCGTGACGCCAGTTCTCTCGGACGCGTATTTACCGAGTTAACTTCCGGCGAGTCGCTTAGGTATCGCTGGAACGATAAAATTGCTAAGTACCGCGCCGTGTCGGTTAGACGGTTCGCGGTAAGAGTAAACTTTTTTCCTATCGTTCCTAGATGATTTTAAACGTTATATTCGTGGTAAACTGTGCATACGAAACCGTGTGTCGTGACGCCAGTTCTCTCGGACGCGTATTTACCGAGTTAACTTCCGGCGAGTCGCTTAGGTATCGCTGGAACGATAAAATTGCTAAGTACCGCGCCGTGTCGGTTAGACGGTTCGCGGTAAGAGTAAACTTTTTTCCTATCGTTCCTAGATGATTTTAAACGTTATATTCGTGGTAAACTGTGCATACGAAACCGTGTGTCGTGACGCCAGTTCTCTCGGACGCGTATTTACCGAGTTAACTTCCGGCGAGTCGCTTAGGTATCGCTGGAACGATAAAATTGCTAAGTACCGCGCCGTGTCGGTTAGACGGTTCGCGGTAAGAGTAAACTTTTTTCCTATCGTTCCTAGATGATTTTAAACGTTATATTCGTGGTAAACTGTGCATACGAAACCGTGTGTCGTGACGCCAGTTCTCTCGGACGCGTATTTACCGAGTTAACTTCCGGCGAGTCGCTTAGGTATCGCTGGAACGATAAAATTGCTAAGTACCGCGCCGTGTCGGTTAGACGGTTCGCGGTAAGAGTAAACTTTTTTCCTATCGTTCCTAGATGATTTTAAACGTTATATTCGTGGTAAACTGTGCATACGAAACCGTGTGTCGTGACGCCAGTTCTCTCGGACGCGTATTTACCGAG
>CAKAJI010000589.1:0-51342 GCA_916610255.1 Lasioglossum lativentre
TAAGGTATTTTCAATGATACACTGCATATTACGTTATATTATAAGGTATTTTCAATGATACACTGCATATTACGTTATATTATAAGGTATTTTCAATGATACACTACAAATTACGATATATTATAAGGTATTTTCAATGATACACTGCATATTACGTTATATTATAAGGTATTTTCATTGATAGACTAGAATTACCATATATTCTAAGGTATTTTCAATGATACACTGCATATTACGTTATATCATAAGGTATTTTCAATGATACACTGCATATTAAGTTATATTAAAAGGTATTTTCAATGATAAACTGCTATATATTATAAGGTATTTTCAATGATAAACTACATATTACGACATATTATAAAGTATTTTCTATGATACACTGCATATTACGTTATATTATACGGTAGTTTCAATGATACACTGCATATTACGTTATATTATAAGGTATTTTCAATGATACACTGCATATTACGTTATATTATAAGGTATTTTCAATGATATACTGCATATTACGTTATATTATAAGGTATTTTCAATGATACACTACAAATTACGATATATTATAAGGTATTTTCAATGATACACTGCATATTACGTTATATTATAAGGTATTTTCATTGATAGACTAGAATTACCATATATTCTAAGGTATTTTCAATGATACACTGCATATTACGTTATATCATAAGGTATTTTCAATGATACACTGCATATTAAGTTATATTAAAAGGTATTTTCAATGATAAACTGCTATATATTATAAGGTATTTTCAATGATACACTGCATATTACGTTATATTATAAGGTATTTTCATTGATACACTACAAATTACGATATATTGTAAGGTATTTTCAATGATAAACTGCATATTACGTTATATGGGAAGGTATTTTCAATGATACACTGCATATTACGTTATATTATAAGGTATTTTCAATGATACACTGCATATTACGTTATATTATGAGGTATTTTCAATGATGGACTGCATATTACGATATATTATAAGGTATTTTAAATGATACACTGCATATTAGGTTTTATTAAAATGTATTTTCAATGATACACAGCATATTACGTTATATTATGTGGTATTTTCAATGATAGACTGCATATTACGTTATATTATAAGGTATTTTCAATGATAAACTACTATATATTATAAGGTATTTTCAATGATACACTACAAATTACGTTATATCATAAGGTATATTCAATGATACACTGCATATTAAGTTATATGGGAAGGTATATTCAATGATACACTGCATATTACGTTATATTATAAGGTATTTTCAATGATACACTGCATATTACGTTATATTATAAGGTATTTTCAATGATACACTGCATATTACGTTATATTATAAGGTATTTTCAATGATGCACTGCATATTACGTTATATTATAAGGTATTTTCAATGATGCACTGCATATTACGTTATACTATAAGGTATTTTCAATGATACACTGCATATTAAGTTATATTATAAGGTATTTTCAATGATAAACTACTATATATTATAAGGTATTTTCAATGATACACAGCATATTACGTTATATTATAAGGTATTTTCAAAGATACACTACAAATAACGATATATTATAAGGTATTTTCAATGATACACTGCATATTACGTTATACTATAAGGTATTTTCAATGATAAACTACTATATATTATAAGGTATTTTCAATGATACACTACAAATTACGTTATATCATAAGGTATATTCAATGATACACTGCATATTAAGTTATATGGGAAGGTATTTTCAATGATACACTGCATATTACGTTATATTATAAGGTATTTTCAATGATACACTGCATATTACGTTATATTATAAGGTATTTTCAATGATACACTGCATATTACGTTATATTATAAGGTATTTTCAATGATACACTACAAATTACGATATATTATAAGGTATTTTCAATGATACACTGCATATTACGTTATATTATAAGGTATTTTCATTGATAGACTAGAATTACCATATATTCTAAGGTATTTTCAATGATACACTGCATATTACGTTATATCATAAGGTATTTTCAATGATACACTGCATATTACGTTATATTATAAGGTATTTTCAATGATACACTGCATATTACGTTATATTATATAGGTATTTTCAATGATACACTGCATATTACGTTATATTATAAGGTATTTTCAATGATACACTACAAATTACGATATATTATAAGGTATTTTCAATTATACACTGCATATTACGTTATATTATAAGGTATTTTCATTGATAGACTAGAATTACCATATATTCTAAGGTATTTTCAATGATACACTGCATATTACGTTATATCATAAGGTATTTTCAATGATACACTGCATATTAAGTTATATTAAAAGGTATTTTCAATGATAAACTGCAATATATTATAAGGTATTTTCAATGATACACTGCATATTACGTTATATTACAAGGTATTTTCAATGATACACTGCATATTACGTTATACTATAAGGTATTTTCAATGATAAACTACTATATATTATAAGGTATTTTCAATGATACACTACAAATTACGTTATATCATAAGGTATATTCAATGATACACTGCATATTAAGTTATATGGGAAGGTATATTCAATGATACACTGCATATTACGTTATATTATAAGGTATTTTCAATGATACACTGCATATTACGTTATATTATAAGGTATTTTCAATGATACACTGCATATTACGTTATATTATAAGGTATTTTCAATGATACACTACAAATTACGATATATTATAAGGTATTTTCAATGATACACTGCATATTAAGTTATATTAAAAGGTATTTTCAATGATAGACTGCAATATATTATAAGGTATTTTCAATGATACACTGCATATTACGTTATATTATAAGGTATTTCCAATGATACACTGCATATTACGTTATATTACAAGGTATTTTCAATGATACACTGCATATTACGTTATACTATAAGGTATTTTCAATGATAAACTACTATATATTATAAGGTATTTTCAATGATACACTACGAATTACGTTATATCATAAGGTATATTCAATGATACACTGCATATTAAGTTATATTATAAGGTATTTTCAATGATAAACTACTATATATTATAAGGTATTTTCAATGATACACTGCATATTACGTTATATTATAAGGTATTTTCAATGATACACTGCATATTACGGTATATCATAAGGTATTTTCAATGATACACTGCATATTAAGTTATATTATAAGGTATTTTCAATGATAAACTACTATATATTATAAGGTATGTTCAATGATACACTGCATATTACGTTATATTATAAGGTATTTTCAAAGATACACTACAAGAAAACGATATATTATAAGGTATTTTCAATGATACACTCCATATTACGTTATATGAGAAGGTATTTTCATTGATACACTACAAATTACGATATATTATAAGGTATTTTCAATGATACACTGCATATTACGTTATATTATAAGGTATTTTCAATGATACACTGCATATTACGTTATATTATAAGGTATTTTCAATGATGCACTGCATATTACGTTATACTATAAGGTATTTTCAATGATACACTGCATATTAAGTTATATTATAAGGTATTTTCAATGATACACTGCATATTACGGTATATCATAAGGTATTTTCAATGATACACTGCATATTAAGTTATATTATAAGGTATTTTCAATGATACACTGCATATTAAGTTATATTATAAGGTATTTTCAATGATACACTGCATATTACGTTATATTATAAGGTATTTTCAATGATGCACTGCATATTACGTTATACTATAAGGTATTTTCAATGATACACTGCATATTAAGTTATATTATAAGGTATTTTCAATGATAAACTACTATATATTATAAGGTATTTTCAATGATACACTGCATATTAAGTTATATTAAAAGGTATTTTCAATGATAGACTGCAATATATTATAAGGTATTTTCAATGATACACTGCATATTACGTTATACTATAAGGTATTTTCAATGATAAACTACTATATATTATAAGGTATTTTCAATGATACACTACAAATTACGTTATATCATAAGGTATATTCAATGATACACTGCATATTAAGTTGTATGGGAAGGTATTTTCAATGATACACTGCATATTACGTTATATTATAAGGTATTTTCAATGATACACTGCATATTACGTTATATTATAAGGTATTTTCAATGATACACTACAAATTACGATATATTATAAGGTATTTTCAATGATACACTGCATATTACGTTATATTATAAGGTATTTTCATTGATAGACTAGAATTACCATATATTCTAAGGTATTTTCAATGATACACTGCATATTACGTTATATCATAAGGTATTTTCAATGATACACTGCATATTACGTTATATTATAAGGTATTTTCAATGATACACTGCATATTACGTTATATTATAAGGTATTTTCAATGATACACTGCATCTTACGTTATATTATAAGGTATTTTCAATGATACACTACAAATTACGATATATTATAAGGTATTTTCAATGATACACTGCATATTACGTTATATTATAAGGTATTTTCATTGATAGACTAGAATTACCATATATTCTAAGGTATTTTCAATGATACACTGCATATTACGTTATATCATAAGGTATTTTCAATGATACACTGCATATTAAGTTATATTAAAAGGTATTTTCAATGATAAACTGCAATATATTATAAGGTATTTTCAATGATACACTGCATATTACGTTATATTACAAGGTATTTTCAATGATACACTGCATATTACGTTATACTATAAGGTATTTTCAATGATAAACTACTATATATTATAAGGTATTTTCAAAGATACACTACAAATTACGTTATATCATAAGGTATATTCAATGATACACTGCATATTAAGTTATATGGGAAGGTATATTCAATGATACACTGCATATTACGTTATATTATAAGGTATTTTCAATGATACACTGCATATTACGTTATATTATAAGGTATTTTCAATGATACACTGCATATTACGTTATATTATAAGGTATTTTCAATGATACACTACAAATTACGATATATTATAAGGTATTTTCAATGATACACTGCATATTAAGTTATATTAAAAGGTATTTTCAATGATAGACTGCAATATATTATAAGGTATTTTCAATGATACACTGCATATTACGTTATATTATAAGGTATTTCCAATGATACACTGCATATTACGTTATATTACAAGGTATTTTCAATGATACACTGCATATTACGTTATACTATAAGGTATTTTCAATGATAAACTACTATATATTATAAGGTATTTTCAATGATACACTACAAAGTACGTTATATCATAAGGTATATTCAATGATACACTGCATATTAAGTTATATGGGAAGGTATTTTCAATGATACACTGCATATTACGTTATATTATAAGGTATTTTCAATGATACACTGCATATTACGTTATATTATAAGGTATTTTCAATGATACACTACAAGTTACGATATATTATAAGGTATTTTCAATGATACACTGCATATTACGTTATATTATAAGGTATTTTCATTGATAGACTAGAATTACCATATATTCTAAGGTATTTTCAATGATACACTGCATATTACGTTATATCATAAGGTATTTTCAATGATACACTGCATATTAAGTTATATGGGAAGGTATTTTCATTGATACACTACAAATTACGATATATTATAAGGTATTTTCAATGATACACTGCATATTACGTTATATTATAAGGTATTTTCAATGATACACTGCATATTACGTTATATTATAAGGTATTTTCAATGATACACAGAATATTACGTTATATTATAAGGTATTTTCAATGATAAACTACTATATATTACAAGGTATTTTCAATGATACACTGCATATTACGTTATATTATAAGGTATTTTCAATGATTCACCGCTATATTACGTTATATTATAATGTATTTTCAATGATACACTGCATATTACGTTATATTATAAGGTATTTTCAATGATACACAGAATATTACGTTATATTATAAGGTATTTTCAATGATAAACTACTATATATTACAAGGTATTTTCAATGATACACTGCATATTACGTTATATTATAAGGTAATTTCGATGATACACTGCATATTACGTTATATTATTAGGTATTTTCAATGATACACTAAAAAATTACGATATATTATAAGGTATTTCCAATGATACTCTGCATATTACGTTATATTATAAGGAATTTTCAATGATACACTGCATATTACGTTATATTATAAGGTATTTTCAATGATACACTGCATATTACGTTATATTATAAGGTATTTTCAATGATACACAGAATATTACGTTATATTATAAGGTATTTTCAATGATAAACTACTATATATTACAAGGTATTTTCAATGATACACTGCATATTACGTTATATTATAAGGTATTTTCAATGATTCACCGCTATATTACGTTATATTATAATGTATTTTCAATGATACACTGCATATTACGTTATATTATAAGGTATTTTCAATGATACACAGAATATTACGTTATATTATAAGGTATTTTCAATGATAAACTACTATATATTACAAGGTATTTTCAATGATACACTGCATATTACGTTATATTATAAGGTATTTTCAATGATACACCGCATATTACGTTATATTATAATGTATTTTCAATGATACACTGCATATTACGTTATATTAAAAGGTATTTTCAATGATAGACTGCAATATATTATAAGGTATTTTCAATGATACACTGCATATTACGTTATATTATAAGGTATTTCCAATGATACACTGCATATTACGTTATATTACAAGGTATTTTCAATGATACACTGCATATTACGTTATATTATAAGGTATTTTCATTGATAGACTAGAATTACCATATATTCTAAGGTATTTTCAATGATACACTGCATATTACGTTATATCATAAGGTATTTTCAATGATACACTGCATATTACGTTATATTATAAGGTATTTTCAATGGTACACTGCATATTACGTTATATTATAAGGTATTTTCAATGATACACAGCATATTACGTTTTAATATAAGGTATTTTCAATGATACACTGCATATTACGTTATATTATAAGGTATTATCAATGATACACTGCATATTACGTTTTATTATAAGGTATTTTCAATGATACACTGCATATTACGTTTTATTATAAGGTAATTTCGATGATACACTGCATATTACGTTATATTATTAGGTATTTTCAATGATACACTAAAAAATTACGATATATTATAAGGTATTTCCAATGATACTCTGCATATTACGTTATATTATAAGGAATTTTCAATGATACACTGCATATTACGTTATTTTATAAGGTATTTTCAATGATACACTGCATATTACGTTATATTATAAGGTATTTTCAATGATACACTGCATATTACGTTATATTATAAGGTATTTTCAATGGTACACTGCATATTACGTTATATTATAAGGTATTTTCAATGATACACAGCATATTACGTTTTAATATAAGGTATTTTCAATGATACACTGCATATTACGTTATATTATAAGGTATTATCAATGATACACTGCATATTACGTTTTATTATAAGGTATTTTCAATGATACACTGCATATTACGTTTTATTATAAGGTAATTTCGATGATACACTGCATATTACGTTATATTATTAGGTATTTTCAATGATACACTAAAAAATTACGATATATTATAAGGTATTTCCAATGATACTCTGCATATTACGTTATATTATAAGGAATTTTCAATGATACACTGCATATTACGTTATATTATAAGGTATTTTCAATGATACACTGCATATTACGTTATATTATAAGGTATTTTCAATGATACACAGAATATTACGTTATATTATAAGGTATTTTCAATGATAAACTACTATATATTACAAGGTATTTTCAATGATACACTGCATATTACGTTATATTATAAGGTATTTTCAATGATTCACCGCTATATTACGTTATATTATAATGTATTTTCAATGATACACTGCATATTACGTTATATTATAAGGTATTTTCAATGATACACAGAATATTACGTTATATTATAAGGTATTTTCAATGATAAACTACTATATATTACAAGGTATTTTCAATGATACACTGCATATTACGTTATATTATAAGGTATTTTCAATGATACACCGCATATTACGTTATATTATAATGTATTTTCAATGATACACTGCATATTACGTTATATTATAAGGTATTTTCAATGATACACTGCATATGACGTTATATTATAAGGTATTTTCATTGATACACTACAAATTACCATATATTATGAGGTATCTTCAATGATACACTGCATATTACGTTATATTATAAGGTATTCTCAATGATAAACTACTATATATTATAAGGTATTTTCAATGATACACTACAAATTACGATATATTATAAGGTATTTTCAATGATACACTGCATATTACGTTATATTATACGGTATTTTCAATGATACACTACAAATTACGATATATTATAAGGTATTTTCAATGATACACTGCATATTACGTTATATTATTAGGTATTTTCAATGATACACTGCATATTAAGTTATATTAAAAGGTATTTTCAATGATAGACTGCAATATATTATAAGGTATTTTCAATGATACACTGCATATTACGTTATATTATAAGGTATTTCCAATGATACACTGCATATTACGTTATATTACAAGGTATTTTCAATGATACACTGCATATTACGTTATATTATAAGGTATTTTCATTGATAGACTAGAATTACCATATATTCTAAGGTATTTTCAATGATACACTGCATATTACGTTATATCATAAGGTATTTTCAATGATACACTGCATATTAAGTTATATTAAAAGGTATTTTCAATGATAAACTGCAATATATTATAAGGTATTTTCAATGATACACTGCATATTACGTTATATTACAAGGTATTTTCAATGATACACTGCATATTACGTTATACTATAAGGTATTTTCAATGATAAACTACTATATATTATAAGGTATTTTCAATGATACACTACAAATTACGTTATATCATAAGGTATATTCAATGATACACTGCATATTAAGTTATATGGGAAGGTATATTCAATGATACACTGCATATTACGTTATATTATAAGGTATTTTCAATGATACACTGCATATTACGTTATATTATAAGGTATTTTCAATGATACACTGCATATTACGTTATATTATAAGGTATTTTCAATGATACACTACAAATTACGATATATTATAAGGTATTTTCAATGATACACTGCATATTAAGTTATATTAAAAGGTATTTTCAATGATAGACTGCAATATATTATAAGGTATTTTCAATGATACACTGCATATTACGTTATATTATAAGGTATTTCCAATGATACACTGCATATTACGTTATATTACAAGGTATTTTCAATGATACACTGCATATTTCGTTATATGGGAAGGTATTTTCAATGATAAACTACTATATATTATAAGGTATTTTCAATGATACACTACAAAGTACGTTATATCATAAGGTATATTCAATGATACACTGCATATTAAGTTATATGGGAAGGTATTTTCAATGATACACTGCATATTACGTTATATTATAAGGTATTTTCAATGATACACTGCATATTACGTTATATTATAAGGTATTTTCAATGATACACTACAAGTTACGATATATTATAAGGTATTTTCAATGATACACTGCATATTACGTTATATTATAAGGTATTTTCATTGATAGACTAGAATTACCATATATTCTAAGGTATTTTCAATGATACACTGCATATTACGTTATATCATAAGGTATTTTCAATGATACACTGCATATTAAGTTATATGGGAAGGTATTTTCATTGATACACTACAAATTACGATATATTATAAGGTATTTGCAATGATACACTGCATATTACGTTATATTATAAGGTATTTTCAATGATACACTGCATATTACGTTATATTATAAGGTATTTTCAATGATACACAGAATATTACGTTATATTATAAGGTATTTTCAATGATAAACTACTATATATTACAAGGTATTTTCAATGATACACTGCATATTACGTTATATTATAAGGTATTTTCAATGATTCACCGCTATATTACGTTATATTATAATGTATTTTCAATGATACACTGCATATTACGTTATATTATAAGCTATTTTCAATGATACACAGAATATTACGTTATATTATAAGGTATTTTCAATGATAAACTACTATATATTACAAGGTATTTTCAATGATACACTGCATATTACGTTATATTATAAGGTATTTTCAATGATACACCGCATATTACGTTATATTATAATGTATTTTCAATGATACACTGCATATTACGTTATATTATAAGGTATTTTCAATGATACACTGCATATAACGTTATATTATAAGGTATTTTCATTGATACACTACAAATTACCATATATTATGAGGTATTGTCAATGATACACTGCATATTACGTTATATTATAAGGTATTTTCAATGATAAACTACTATATATTATAAGGTATTTTCAATGATACACTACAAATTACGATATATTATAAGGTATTTTCAATGATACACTGCATATTACGTTATATTATAAGGTATTTTCAATGATAAACTACTATATATTACAAGGTATTTTCAATGATACACTGCATATTACGTTATATTATAAGGTATTTTCAATGATACACCGCTATATTACGTTATATTATAATGTATTTTCAATGATACACTGCATATTACGTTATATTATAAGGTATTTTCAATGATACACAGAATATTACGTTATATTATAAGGTATTTTCAATGATAAACTAATATATATTACAAGGTATTTTCAATGATACACTGCATATTACGTTATATTATAAGGTATTTTCAATGATGCACTGCATATTACGTTATACTATATGGTATTTTCAATGATACACTACAAATTACGATATATTATAAGGTATTTTCAATGATACACTGCAATATTACGTTGTATTATAAGGTATTTTCATTGATAGACTAGAATTACCATATATTCTAAGGTATTTTCAATGATACACTGCATATTACGTTTTATTATAAGGTATTTTCAATGATACACTGCATATTACGTTATACTATAAGGTATTTTCAATGATACACTACAAATTACGATATATTATAAGGTATTTGCAATGATACACTGCATATTACGTTATATTATAAGGTATTTTCAATGATACACTGCATATTACGTTATATCATAAGGTATTTTCAATGATACACGGCATATTACGTTATATTCTAAGGTATTTTCAATGATACACTGCATATTACGTTATATTATAAGGTATTTTCAATGATACACTGCATATTACGTTATATTATAAGGTATTTTCAATGGTACACTGCATATTACGTTATATTATAAGGTATTTTCAATGATACACAGCATATTACGTTTTAATATAAGGTATTTTCAATGATACACTGCATATTACGTTATATTATAAGGTATTATCAATGATACACTGCATATTACGTTTTATTATAAGGTATTTTCAATGATACACTGCATATTACGTTTTATTATAAGGTAATTTCGATGATACACTGCATATTACGTTATATTATTAGGTATTTTCAATGATACACTAAAAAATTACGATATATTATAAGGTATTTCCAATGATACCCTGCATATTACGTTATATTATAAGGAATTTTCAATGATACACTGCATATTACGTTATATTATAAGGTATTTTCAATGATACACTGCATATTACGTTATATTATAAGGTATTTTCAATGATACACTGCATATTACGTTATATTATAAGGTATTTTCAATGGTACACTGCATATTACGTTATATTATAAGGTATTTTCAATGATACACAGCATATTACGTTTTAATATAAGGTATTTTCAATGATACACTGCATATTACGTTATATTATAAGGTATTATCAATGATACACTGCATATTACGTTTTATTATAAGGTATTTTCAATGATACACTGCATATTACGTTTTATTATAAGGTAATTTCGATGATACACTGCATATTACGTTATATTATTAGGTATTTTCAATGATACACTAAAAAATTACGATATATTATAAGGTATTTCCAATGATACTCTGCATATTACGTTATATTATAAGGAATTTTCAATGATACACTGCATATTACGTTATATTATAAGGTATTTTCAATGATACACTGCATATTACGTTATATTATAAGGTATTTTCAATGATACACAGAATATTACGTTATATTATAAGGTATTTTCAATGATAAACTACTATATATTACAAGGTATTTTCAATGATACACTGCATATTACGTTATATTATAAGGTATTTTCAATGATTCACCGCTATATTACGTTATATTATAATGTATTTTCAATGATACACTGCATATTACGTTATATTATAAGGTATTTTCAATGATACACAGAATATTACGTTATATTATAAGGTATTTTCAATGATAAACTACTATATATTACAAGGTATTTTCAATGATACACTGCATATTACGTTATATTATAAGGTATTTTCAATGATACACCGCATATTACGTTATATTATAATGTATTTTCAATGATACACTGCATATTACGTTATATTATAAGGTATTTTCAATGATACACTGCATATGACGTTATATTATAAGGTATTTTCATTGATACACTACAAATTACCATATATTATGAGGTATCTTCAATGATACACTGCATATTACGTTATATTATAAGGTATTCTCAATGATAAACTACTATATATTATAAGGTATTTTCAATGATACACTACAAATTACGATATATTATAAGGTATTTTCAATGATACACTGCATATTACGTTATATTATACGGTATTTTCAATGATACACTACAAATTACGATATATTATAAGGTATTTTCAATGATACACTGCATATTACGTTATATTATTAGGTATTTTCAATGATACACCGCATATTACGTTATATTATAATGTATTTTCAATGATACACTGCATATTACGTTATATTATAAGGTATTTTCAATGATACACTGCATATTACGTTATATTATAAGGTATTTTCAATGATAAACTACTATATATTACAAGGTATTTTCAATGATACACTGCATATTACGTTATATTATAAGGTATTTTCAATGATACACCGCTATATTACGTTATATTATAATGTATTTTCAATGATACACTGCATATTACGTTATATTATAAGGTATTTTCAATGATACACTGCATATTACGTTATATTATAAGGTATTTTCAATGATAAACTACTATATATTACAAGGTATTTTCAATGATACACTGCATATTACGTTATATTATAAGGTATTTTCAATGATACACCGCTATATTACGTTATATTATAATGTATTTTCAATGATACAATGCATATTACGTTATATTATAAGGTATTTTCAATGATACACAGAATATTACGTTATATTATAAGGTATTTTCAATGATAAACTAATATATATTACAAGGTATTTTCAATGATACACTGCATATTACGTTATATTATAAGGTATTTTCAATGATGCACTGCATATTACGTTATACTATATGGTATTTTCAATGATAAACTACAAATTACGATATATTATAAGGTATTTTCAATGATACACTGCAATATTACGTTGTATTATAAGGTATTTTCATTGATAGACTAGAATTACCATATATTCTAAGGTATTTTCAATGATACACTGCATATTACGTTTTATTATAAGGTATTTTCAATGATACACTGCATATTACGTTATACTATAAGGTATTTTCAATGATACACTACAAATTACGATATATTATAAGGTATTTGCAATGATACACTGCATATTACGTTATATTATAAGGTATTTTCAATGATACACTGCATATTACGTTATATCATAAGGTATTTTCAATGATACACGGCATATTACGTTATATTCTAAGGTATTTTCAATGATACACTGCATATTACGTTATATTATAAGGAATTTTCAATGATACACTGCATATTACGTTATATTATAAGGTATTTTCAATGGTACACTGCATATTACGTTATATTATAAGGTATTTTCAATGATACACAGCATATTACGTTTTAATATAAGGTATTTTCAATGATACACTGCATATTACGTTATATTATAAGGTATTTTCAATGATACACTGCATATTACGTTATATTATAAGGTATTTTCAATGATACACTGCATATTACGTTATATTATAAGGTATTTTCAATGGTACACTGCATATTACGTTATATTATAAGGTATTTTCAATGATACACAGCATATTACGTTTTAATATAAGGTATTTTCAATGATACACTGCATATTACGTTATATTATAAGGTATTATCAATGATACACTGCATATTACGTTTTATTATAAGGTATTTTCAATGATACACTGCATATTACGTTTTATTATAAGGTAATTTCGATGATACACTGCATATTACGTTATATTATTAGGTATTTTCAATGATACACTAAAAAATTACGATATATTATAAGGTATTTCCAATGATACTCTGCATATTACGTTATATTATAAGGAATTTTCAATGATACACTGCATATTACGTTATATTATAAGGTATTTTCAATGATACACTGCATATTACGTTATATTATAAGGTATTTTCAATGATACACAGAATATTACGTTATATTATAAGGTATTTTCAATGATAAACTACTATATATTACAAGGTATTTTCAATGATACACTGCATATTACGTTATATTATAAGGTATTTTCAATGATACACCGCATATTACGTTATATTATAATGTATTTTCAATGATACACTGCATATTACGTTATATTATAAGGTATTTTCAATGATACACTGCATATGACGTTATATTATAAGGTATTTTCATTGATACACTACAAATTACCATATATTATGAGGTATCTTCAATGATACACTGCATATTACGTTATATTATAAGGTATTCTCAATGATAAACTACTATATATTATAAGGTATTTTCAATGATACACTACAAATTACGATATATTATAAGGTATTTTCAATGATACACTGCATATTACGTTATATTATACGGTATTTTCAATGATACACTACAAATTACGATATATTATAAGGTATTTTCAATGATACACTGCATATTACGTTATATTATAATGCATTTTCAATGATACACTGCATATTACGTTATATTATAAGGTATTTTCAATGATACACTGCATATTAAATTACATTATAAGGTAATTTCAATGATACACTGCATATTACGTTATATTATAAGGTATTTTCAGTGATAGACGGGATATTACGTTATATTATAAGGTATTTTCAATGATACACTGCATATTACGTTATATTATAATGTATTTTCAATGATACACTGCATATTACGTTATATTATAAGGTATTTTCAATGATGCACTGCATATTACGTTATATTATTAGGTATTTTCAATGATACACTAAAAAATTACTATATATTATAAGGTATTTCCAATGATACACTGCATATTACGTTATATTATAAGGTATTTTCAATGATACACTGCATATTACCTTATATTATAATGTATTTTCATTGATAGACTAGAATTACCATATATTCTACGGTATTTTCAATGATACACCGCATATTACATTATATTATAAGGTATTTTCAATGATACACTGCATATTACGATATATTATAATGTAATTTCAATGATACACTGCATATTACGTTATATTATAATGTAATTTCAATGATACACTGCATATTACGTTATATTATAAGGTATTTTCAATGATACACTG
The DNA here is from genome assembly GCA_916610255.1 of Lasioglossum lativentre. Taxonomy (NCBI): domain Eukaryota; kingdom Metazoa; phylum Arthropoda; class Insecta; order Hymenoptera; family Halictidae; genus Lasioglossum; species Lasioglossum lativentre. The sequence goes on from CAKAJI010000589.1 coordinate 15,877, forward strand.
CATATTACGATATATTATAATGTAATTTCAATGATACACTGCATATTACGTTATATTATAAAGTATTTTCAATGATACACTTTATATTACGTTATATTTTAAGGTATGTTCAATGATACACTGCATATTACGTTATATTATAAGGTATGTTCAATGATACACTGCATATTACGATATATTATAATGTAATTTCAATGATACACTGCATATTACGTTATATTATAAAGTATTTTCAATGATACACTTTATATTACGTTATATTTTAAGGTATTTTCAATGATACACTGCATATTACGTTATATTATAAGGTATTTTCAATGATACTCTGCATATTACGATATATTATAATGTAATTTCAATGATACACTGCATATTACGTTATATTATAAAGTATTTTCAATGATACACTTTATATTACGTTATATTTTAAGGTATTTTCAATGATACACTGCATATTACGTTATATTTTAAGGTATTTTCAATGAGACACTGCATATTACAATACATTATAAGGTATTTTCAATGATACACTGCATATTACATTGTATTATAAGGTATTTTCAATGATACACTGCATATTACGTTATATTATAAGGTATTTTCAATGATACACTGCATATTACGTTATATTATAAGGTATTTTCAATGATACACAGAATATTACGTTATATTATAAGGTATTTTCAATGATACACTGCATATTACATTACATTATAAGTTATTTTCAATGATACACTGCATATTACGTTATATTGTAAGGTAATTTCAATAACACACAGCATATTATGTTATATTATAAGGTATTTTCAATGATACACTACAAATTACGATATATTGTAATGTATTTTCAATGATACATTGCATATTACGTTATATTATAAGGTATTTTCAATGATACACTACAATTACGATATATTCTAAAGTATTTTCAATGATACACTGTATATTACGTTATATTAAAATGTATTTTCAATGATACACTGCATATAACATTATATTATAAGGTATTTTCAATGATACACTACGACATATTATAAGTTATTTTCAATGATACACTGCATATTACGTTACATTATAAGGTATTTTCAATGGTACACTGCATATTAAATTATATTATAAGGTATTTTCAATGATACACTGCATATTACGTTATAGTATAAGGTATTTTCAATGATACACTGCATATTACGTTATATTGTAAGGTATTTTCAATGATACACTGCATATTACGTTATATTATAAGGTATTTTCAATGATACACTGCATATTACGTTATATTATAAGGTATTTTCAATGAATCACTGCATATTACGTTATATTATAAGGTATTTTCAATGATACACTGCATATTACGTTATATTATAAGGTATTTTCAATGATAAACTACTATATATTACAAGGTATTTTCAATGATACACTGCATATTACGTTATATTATAAGGTATTTTCAATGATACACTGCATATGACGTTATATTATAAGGTATTTTCATTGATACACTACAAATTACCATATATTATGAGGTATCTTCAATGATACACTGCATATTACGTTATATTATAAGGTATTCTCAATGATAAACTACTATATATTATAAGGTATTTTCAATGATACACTACAAATTACGATATATTATAAGGTATTTTCAATGATACACTTCATATTACGTTATATTATACGGTATTTTCAATGATACACTACAAATTACGATATATTATAAGGTATTTTCAATGATACACTGCATATTACGTTATATTATAATGCATTTTCAATGATACACTGCATATTACGTTATATTATAAGGTATTTCCAATGATACACTGCATATTACGTTATATTATAAGGTATTTTCAATGATACACTGCATATTACCTTATATTATAATGTATTTTCATTGATAGACTAGAATTACCATATATTCTACGGTATTTTCAATGATACACCGCATATTACATTATATTATAAGGTATTTTCAATGATACACTGCATATTACGATATATTATAATGTAATTTCAATGATACACTGCATATTACGTTATATTATAATGTAATTTCAATGATACACTGCATATTACGTTATATTATAAGGTATTTTCAATGATACACTGCATATTACGATATATTATAATGTAATTTCAATGATACACTTTATATTACGTTATATTTTAAGGTATTTTCAATGATACACTGCATATTACGTTATATTATAAGGTATTTTCAATGATACACTGCATATTACGATATATTATAATGTAATTTCAATGATACACTGCATATTACGTTATATTATAAAGTATTTTCAATGATACACTTTATATTACGTTATATTTTAAGGTATTTTCAATGATACACTGCATATTACGTTATATTTTAAGGTATTTTCAATGAGACACTGCATATTACAATACATTATAAGGTATTTTCAATGATACACTGCATATTACATTGTATTATAAGGTATTTTCAATGATACACTGCATATTACGTTATATTATAAGGTATTTTCAATGATACACTGCATATTACGTTATATTATAAGGTATTTTCAATGATACACAGAATATTACGTTATATTATAAGGTATTTTCAATGATACACTGCATATTACATTACACTATAAGTTATTTTCAATGATACACTGCATATTACGTTATATTGTAAGGTAATTTCAATAACACACAGCATATTATGTTATATTATAAGGTATTTTCAATGATACACTACAAATTACGATATATTGTAATGTATTTTCAATGATACATTGCATATTACGTTATATTATAAGGTATTTTCAATGATACACTACAATTACGATATATTCTAAAGTATTTTCAATGATACACTGTATATTACGTTATATTAAAATGTATTTTCAATGATACACTGCATATAACATTATATTATAAGGTATTTTCAATGATACACTACGACATATTATAAGTTATTTTCAATGATACTGCATATTACGTTACATTATAAGGTATTTTCAATGGTACACTGCATATTAAATTATATTATAAGGTATTTTCAATGATACACTGCATATTACGTTATAGTATAAGGTATTTTCAATGATACACTGCATATTACGTTATATTGTAAGGTATTTTCAATGATACACTGCATATTACGTTATATTATAAGGTATTTTCAATGATACACTGCATATTACGTTATATTATAAGGTATTTTCAATGAATCACTGCATATTACGTTATATTATAAGGTATTTTCAATGATACACTGCATATTACGTTATATTATAAGGAATTTTAAATGATACACTGCATATTAAATTACATTATAAGTTATTTTCAATGAATCACTGCATATTACGTTATATTATAAAGTATTTTCAGTGATACACTGCATATTACATTATATTATAAGTTATTTTCAATGATACACTGCATATTACATTATTTTATAATGTATTTTCAATGGGAGACTGCATATTACGTTATATTATAAGCTATTTTCAATGATACACTGCATATTACGTTATATTATAAGGTATTTTCAATGAATCACTGCATATTACGTTATATTATAAGGTATTTTCAATGATACACTGCATATTACGTTATATTATAAGGAATTTTAAATGATACACTGCATATTAAATTACATTATAAGGTATTTTCAATGATACACCGCATATTACGTTATGTTATAAGGTATTTTCAATGATACACTACAAATTACGATATATTATAAGGTATTTTCAATGATACACTGCATATTACGGTATATTATAAGGTATTTTCAATGATACACTACAAATTACCATATATTATAAGGTATTTTCAATGATACACTACAAATTACGATATATTATAAGGTATTTTCAATGATACACTGCATATTACGTTATATTATAAGGTATTTTCAATGATACACAGCATATTACGTTATATTATAAGGTATTTTCAATGAAACACTGCATATTACGTTATATTATAAGGAATTTTAAATGATACACTGCATATTAAATAACATTATAAGGTATTTTCAATGATACACTGCATATTACGTTATATTATAAGGTATTTTCAGTGATAGACGGGATATTACGTTCTATTATAAGGTATTTTCAACGATACACTGCATATTACGTTATATTATAATGTATTTTCAATGATACACTGCATATTACGTTAGATTATAAGGTATTTTCAATGATGCACTGCATATTACGTTATATTATTAGGTATTTTCAATGATACACAAAAAAATTACTATATACTATAAGGTATTTCCAATGATACACTGCATATTACGTTATATTATAAGGTATTTTCAATGATACACTGCATATTACCTTATATTATAATGTATTTTCATTGATAGACTAGAATTACCATATATTCTACGGTATTTTCAATGATACACCGCATATTACGTTATATTATAAGGTATTTTCAATGATACACTACAAATTACGATATATTATAAGGTATTTTCAATGATACACTGCATATTACGTTATATTATAAAGTATTTTCAATGATACACTTTATATTACGTTATATTTTAAGGTATTTTCAATGATACACTGCATATTACGTTATATTTTAAGGTATTTTCAATGAGACACTGCATATTACAATACATTATAAGGTATTTTCAATGATACACTGCATATTACATTGTATTATAAGGTATTTTCAATGATACACTGCATATTACGTTATATCATAAAGTATTTTCAATGATACACTGCATATTACGTTATATTATAAGATGTTTTCAATGATAAACTACTATATATTATAAGGTATTTTCAATGATGCACTGCATATTACGTTATACTATATGGTATTTTCAATGATACACTACAAATTACGATATATTATAAAGTATTTTCAATGATACACTGCATATTACGATATATTATAAGGTATTTTCAATGATACACTGCATATTACGTTGTATTATAAGGTATTTTCATTGATAGACTAGAATTACCATATATTCTAAGGTATTTTCAATGATACACTGCATATTACGATATATTATAAGGTATTTTCAATGATACACAGAATATTACGTTATATTATAAGGTATTTTCAATGATACACTGCATATTACATTACATTATAAGTTATTTTCAATGATACACTGCATATTACGTTATATTGTAAGGTAATTTCAATAACACACAGCATATTATGTTATATTATAAGGTATTTTCAATGATACACTACAATTACGATATATTCTAAAGTATTTTCAATGATACACTGTATATTACGTTATATTATAAGGTATTTTCAATGATACACTGCGTATTACGTTATATTATAAGTTATTTTCATTGATAGACTGCATATTACCTTATATAATAAGGTATTTTCAATGATAGACTGCAAATATCACGTTATATTATAAGGTATTTTCAATGATACACTGCATATTACGTTATATTATATGGTATTTTCAATGATACACTGCATATTACATTATTTTATAATGTATTTTCAATGATACACTACAAATTACGTTATATTATAAGGTATTTTCAATGATACACTACAAATTACGATATATTATAAAGTATTTTCAATGATACATTGCATATTACGTTATATTATAAGGTATTTTCAATGATACACTACAATTACGATATATTCTAAAGTATTTTCAATGATACACTGTATATTACGTTATATTATAAGGTATTTTCAATGATACACTGCGTATTACGTTATATTATATGTTATTTTCATTGATAGACTGCATATTACCTTATATAATAAGGTATTTTCAATGATACACTACGATATATTATAATATATTTTCAATGATACACTACAAATTACGTTATATTATAAGGTATTTTCAATGATACACTACAAATTACGATATATTATAAAGTATTTTCAATGATACATTGCATATTACGTTATATTATAAGGTATTTTCAATGATACACTACAATTACGATATATTCTAAAGTATTTTCAATAATACACTGTATATTACGTTATATTATAAGGTATTTTCAATGATACACTGCGTATTACGTTATATTATAAGTTATTTTCATTGATAGACTGCATATTACCTTATATAATAAGGTATTTTCAATGATAGACTGCAAATATCACGTTATATTATAAGGTATTTTCAATGATACACTGCATATTACGTTATATTATATGGTATTTTCAATGATACACTGCATATTACATTATTTTATAATGTATTTTCAATGATACACTACAAATTACGTTATATTATAAGGTATTTTCAATGATACACTACAAATTACGATATATTATAAAGTATTTTCAATGATACATTGCATATTACGTTATATTATAAGGTATTTTCAATGATACACTACAATTACGATATATTCTAAAGTATTTTCAATGATACACTGTATATTACGTTATATTATAAGGTATTTTCAATGATACACTGCGTATTACGTTATATTATATGTTATTTTCATTGATAGACTGCATATTACCTTATATAATAAGGTATTTTCAATGATACACTGTATTTTACTTTATATTATAATATATTTTCAATGATACACTACAAATTACGTTATATTATAAGGTATTTTCAATGATACACTACAAATTACGATATATTATAAAGTATTTTCAATGATACATTGCATATTACGTTATATTATAAGGTATTTTCAATGATACACTACAATTACGATATATTCTAAAGTATTTTCAATAATACACTGTATATTACGTTATATTATAAGGTATTTTCAATGATACACTGCGTATTACGTTATATTATAAGTTATTTTCATTGATAGACTGCATATTACCTTATATAATAAGGTATTTTCAATGATAGACTGCAAATATCACGTTATATTATTAGGTATTTTCAATGATACACTGCATATTACGTTATATTATAAGCTATTTTCAATGATACACTGAATATTACGTTATATTATAAGGTATTTTCAATGATACACTACGATACATTATAAGTTATTTTCAATAATACACTGCATATTACGTTACATTATTAGGTATTTTCAATGATACACAGCATATTACGTTATATTATAAGGTATTTTCAATGAATCACTGCATATTACGTTATATTATAAGGAATTTTAAATGATACAGTACATATTACATTACATTATAAGGTATTTTCAATGATACACTGCATATTACGATATATTATAAGGTATTTTCAGTGATAGACTGGATATTACGTTATATTATAAGGTATTTTCAATGATACACTGCATATTACGTTATATTATACGGTATTTCCAATGATAGACTGCATATTACATTGTATTATAAGGTATTTTCAATGATACACTGCATATTACGTTATATTATAAGGTATTTTCAATGATACACTGCATATTACGTTATATTATACGGTATTTCCAATGATAGACTGCATATTACATTGTATTATAAGGTATTTTCAATGATACACTGCATATTACGTTATATTATAAGGTATTTTCAATGATACACTGCATATTACATTACATTATAAGGTATTTTCAATAACACACTGCATATTATGTTATATTATAAGGTATTATCAATGATACACTACAAATTACGATATATTATAATGTATTTTCAATGATACATTGCATATTACGTTATATTATAAGGTATTTTCAATGATACACTACAATTACGATATATTCTAAAGTATTTTCAATGATACACTGTATATTACGTTATATTATAAGGTATTTTCAATGATACACTGCGTATTACGTTATATTATAAGTTATTTTCATTGATAGACTGCATATTACCTTATATAATAAGGTATTTTCAATGATAGACTGCAAATATCACGTTATATTATAAGGTATTTTCAATGATACACTGCATATTACGTTATATTATAAGGTATTTTCAATGATACACTGCATATTACATTATTTTATAATGTATTTTCAATGATACACTACAAATTACGTTATATTATAAGGTATTTTCAATGATACACTACAAATTACGATATATTATAAAGTATTTTCAATGATACATTGCATATTACGTTATATTATAAGGTATTTTCAATGATACACTACAATTACGATATATTCTAAAGTATTTTCAATGATACACTGTATATTACGTTATATTATAAGGTATTTTCAATGATACACTGCGTATTACGTTATATTATATGTTATTTTCATTGATAGACTGCATATTACCTCATATAATAAGGTATTTTCAATGATACACTGTATTTTACTTTATATTATAATATATTTTCAATGATACACTACAAATTACGTTATATTATAAGGTATTTTCAATGATACACTACAAATTACGATATATTATAAAGTATTTTCAATGATACATTGCATATTACGTTATATTATAAGGTATTTTCAATGATACACTACAATTACGATATATTCTAAAGTATTTTCAATAATACACTGTATATTACGTTATATTATAAGGTATTTTCAATGATACACTGCGTATTACGTTATATTATAAGTTATTTTCATTGATAGACTGCATATTACCTTATATAATAAGGTATTTTCAATGATAGACTGCAAATATCACGTTATATTATTAGGTATTTTCAATGATACACTGCATATTACGTTATATTATAAGGTATTTTCAATGATACACAGAATATTACGTTATATTATAAGGTATTTTCAATGATACACTGCATATTACATTACATTATAAGTTATTTTCAATGATACACTGCATATTACGTTATATTGTAAGGTAATTTCAATAACACACAGCATATTATGTTATATTATAAGGTATTTTCAATGATACACTACAAATTACGATATATTATAATGTATTTTCAATGATACATTGCATATTACGTTATATTATAAGGTATTTTCAATGATACACTACAATTACGATATATTCTAAAGTATTTTCAATGATACACTGTATATTACGTTATATTAAAATGTATTTTCAATGATACACTGCATATAACATTATATTATAAGGTATTTTCAATGATACACTACGACATATTATAAGTTATTTTCAATGATACACTGCATATTACGTTACATTATAAGGTATTTTCAATGGTACACTGCATATTAAATTATATTATAAGGTATTTTCAATGATACACTGCATATTACGTTATAGTATAAGGTATTTTCAATGATACACTGCATATTACGTTATATTGTAAGGTATTTTCAATGATACACTGCATATTACGTTATATTATAAGGTATTTTCAATGATACACTGCATATTACGTTATATTATAAGGTATTTTCAATGTATCACTGCATATTACGTTATATTATAAGGTATTTTCAATGATACACTGCATATTACGTTATATTATAAGGAATTTTAAATGATACATTGCATATTAAATTACATTATAAGGTATTTTCAATGAATCACTGCATATTACGTTATATTATAAAGTATTTTCAGTGATACACTGCATATTACATTATATTATAAGTTATTTTCAATGATACACTGCATATTACATTATTTTATAATGTATTTTCAATGGGAGACTGCATATTACGTTATATTATAAGCTATTTTCAATGATACACTGCATATTACGTTATATTATAAGGTATTTTCAATGAATCACTGCATATTACGTTATATTATAAGGTATTTTCAATGATACACTGCATATTACGTTATATTATAAGGAATTTTAAATGATACACTGCATATTAAATTACATTATAAGGTATTTTCAATGATACACTGCATATTACGTTATATTATAAGGTATTTTCAGTGATAGACTGGATATTACGTTATATTATAAGGTATTTTCAATGATACACTGCATATTACGATATATTATAAAGTATTTTCAATGATACACTGTATATTACGTTATAGTATAAGGTATTTTCTATGATACACTGCATATTACGTTATATTATAAGGTATTTTCAATGATACACTACGATATATTATAAGATATTTTCAATGATTCACTGCATATTACATTACATTATAAGGTATTTTCAATGATACACTGCATATTACGTTATATTATAAGGTATTTTCAATGATACACTGCATATTACGTTATATTATAAGGTATTTTCAATGCAACTCTGCATATTACGTTATATTATAAGGAATTTTAAATGATACACTGCATATTAAATTACATTATAAGGTATTTTCAATGATACACTGCATATTACGTTATATTATAAGGTATTTTCAATGATACACTGAATATTACGTTATATTATAAGGTATTTTCAATGATACACTGCATATTACGTTATATTAAAATGTATTTTCAATGATACACTGCATATAACATTATATTATAAGGTATTTTCAATGATACACTGCATATTACGTTATATTAAAATGTATTTTCAATGATACACTGCATATAACATTATATTATAAGGTATTTTCAATGATACACTGCATATTACGTTATATTATAAGGTATTTTCAATGATACACTGCATATTACGTTATATTATAAGGTATTTTCAATGATACACTGAATATTACCTTATATTATAAGGTATTTTCAATGATACACTGCATATTACGTTATATTAAAATGTATTTTCAATGATACACTGCATATAACATTACATTATAAGGTATTTTCAATGATACACTGCATATTACGTTATATTATAAGGTATTTTCAGTGATAGACGGGATATTACGTTCTATTATAAGGTATTTTCAACGATACACTGCATATTACGTTATATTATAATGTATTTTCAATGATACACTGCATATTACGTTAGATTATAAGGTATTTTCAATGATGCACTGCATATTACGTTATATTATTAGGTATTTTCAATGATACACAAAAAAATTACTATATACTATAAGGTATTTCCAATGATACACTGCATATTACGTTATATTATAAGGTATTTTCAATGATACACTGCATATTACCTTATATTATAATGTATTTTCATTGATAGACTAGAATTACCATATATTCTACGGTATTTTCAATGATACACCGCATATTACGTTATGTTATAAGGTATTTTCAATGATACACTACAAATTACGATATATTATAAGGTATTTTCAATGATACACTGCATATTACGTTATATTATAAAGTATTTTCAATGATACACTTTATATTACGTTATATTTTAAGGTATTTTCAATGATACACTGCATATTACGTTATATTTTAAGGTATTTTCAATGAGACACTGCACATTACAATACATTGTAAGGTATTTTCAATGATACACTGCATATTACATTGTATTATAAGGTATTTTCAATGATACACTGCATATTACGTTATATCATAAAGTATTTTCAATGATACACTGCATATTACGTTATATTATAAGATGTTTTCAATGATAAACTACTATATATTATAAGGTATTTTCAATGATGCACTGCATATTACGTTATACTATATGGTATTTTCAATGATACACTACAAATTACGATATATTATAAGGTATTTTCAATGATACACTGCATATTACGATATATTATAAGGTATTTTCAATGATACACTACAAATTACGATATATTATATGGTATTTTCAATGATACACAGCATATTACGTTATATTATAAGGTATTTTCAATGATAAACTACTATATATTATAAGGTATTTTCAATGATACACTGCATATTACGTTATATTATAAGTATTTTCAATGGTATACTGCATATTACGTTATTTTATAAGGTATTTTTAATGATATATATATCATATTACGTTATATTATAAGGTATTTTCAATGAATCACTGCATATTACGTTATATTATAAGGTATTTTCAGTGATAGACTGGATATTACGTTATATTATAAGGTATTTTCAATGATACACTGCATATTACGTTATATTATACGGTATTTCCAATGATAGACTGCATATTACATTGTATTATAAGGTATTTTCAATGATACACTGCATATTACGTTATATTATAAGGTATTTTCAATGATACACTGCATATTACGTTATATTATAAGCTATTTTCAATGATACACTGCATTTTACTTTATATTATAATATATTTTCAATGATACACTACAAATTACGTTATATTATAAGGTATTTTCAATGATACACTACAAATTACGATATATTATAAAGTATTTTCAATGATACATTGCATATTACGTTATATTATAAGGTATTTTCAGTGATACACTACAATTACGATATATTCTAAAGTATTTTCAATGATACACTGTATATTACGTTATATTATGAGGTATTTTCAATGATACACTGCGTATTACGTTATATTATAAGTTATTTTCATTGATAGACTGCATATTACCTTATATAATAAGGTATTTTCAATGATAAACTGCAAATATCACGTTATATTATAAGGTATTTTCAATGATACACTGCATATTACGTTATATTATAAGGTATTTTCAATGATACACTGCATATTACGTTATATTATAAGGTATTTTCAATGATACACTGCATATTACGTTATATTATAAGGTATTTTCAATGATACACTGCATATTACGTTATATTATAAGGTATTTTCAATGAATCACTGCATATTACGTTATATTATAAGGTATTTTCAATGATACACTGCATATTACGTTATATTATAAGGAATTTTAAATGATACATTGCATATTAAATTACATTATAAGGTATTTTCAATGAATCACTGCATATTACGTTATATTATAAAGTATTTTCAGTGATACACTGCATATTACATTATATTATAAGTTATTTTCATTGATAGACTGCATATTACCTTATATAATAAGGTATTTTCAATGATAAACTGCAAATATCACGTTATATTATAAGGTATTTTCAATGATACACTGCATATTACGTTATAGTATAAGGTATTTTCAATGATACACTGCATATTACGTTATATTGTAAGGTATTTTCAATGATACACTGCATATTACGTTATATTATAAGGTATTTTCAATGATACACTGCATATTACGTTATATTATAAGGTATTTTCAATGAATCACTGCATATTACGTTATATTATAAGGTATTTTCAATGATACACTGCATATTACGTTATATTATAAGGAATTTTCAATGATACACTGCATATTAAATTACATTATAAGGTATTTTCAATGAATCACTGCATATTACGTTATATTATAAAGTATTTTCAGTGATACACTGCATATTACATTATATTATAAGTTATTTTCAATGATACACTGCATATTACATTATTTTATAATGTATTTTCAATGGGAGACTGCATATTACGTTATATTATAAGCTATTTTCAATGATACACTGCATATTACGTTATATTATAAGGTATTTTCAATGAATCACTGCATATTACGTTATATTATAAGGTATTTTCAATGATACACTGCATATTACGTTATATTATAAGGAATTTTAAATGATACACTGCATATTAAATTACATTATAAGGTATTTTCAATGATACACTGCATATTACGTTATATTATAAGGTATTTTCAGTGATAGACTGGATATTACGTTATATTATAAGGTATTTTCAATGATACACTGCATATTACGATATATTATAAAGTATTTTCAATGATACACTGTATATTACGTTATAGTATAAGGTATTTTCTATGATACACTGCATATTACGTTATATTATAAGGTATTTTCAATGATACACTACGATATATTATAAGATATTTTCAATGATTCACTGCATATTACATTACATTATAAGGTATTTTCAATGATACACTGCATATTACGTTATATTATAAGGTATTTTCAATGATACACAGCATATTACGTTATATTATAAGGTATTTTCAATGCAACTCTGCATATTACGTTATATTATAAGGAATTTTAAATGATACACTGCATATTAAATTACATTATAAGGTATTTTCAATGATACACTGCATATTACGTTATATTATAAGGTATTTTCAATGATACACTGAATATTACGTTATATTATAAGGTATTTTCAATGATACACTGCATATTACGTTATATTAAAATGTATTTTCAATGATACACTGCATATAACATTATATTATAAGGTATCTTCAATGATACACTGCATATTACGTTATATTAAAATGTATTTTCAATGATACACTGCATATAACATTATATTATAAGTTATTTTCAATGATACACTGCATATTACGTTATATTATAAGGTATTTTCAATGATACACTGCATATTACGTTATATTATAAGGTATTTTCAATGATACACTGAATATTACCTTATATTATAAGGTATTTTCAATGATACACTGCATATTACGTTATATTAAAATGTATTTTCAATGATACACTGCATATAACATTACATTATAAGGTATTTTCAATGATACACTGCATATTACGTTACATTATAAGGTATTTTCAATGATACTCTGCATATTACCTTATATTATAATGTATTTTCATTGATAGACTAGAATTACCATATATTCTACTGTATTTTCAATGATACACCGCATATTACGTTATGTTATAAGGTATTTTCAATGATACACTACAAATTACGATATATTATAAGGTATTTTCAATGAATCACTGCATATTACGTTATATTATAAAGTATTTTCAGTGATACACTGCATATTACATTATATTATAAGTTATTTTCAATGATACACTGCATATTACATTATTTTATAATGTATTTTCAATGGGAGACTGCATATTACGTTATATTATAAGCTATTTTCAATGATACACTGCATATTACGTTATATTATAAGGTATTTTCAATGAATCACTGCATATTACGTTATATTATAAGGTATTTTCAATGATACACTGCATATTACGTTATATTATAAGGAATTTTAAATGATACACTGCATATTAAATTACATTATAAGGTATTTTCAATGATACACTGCATATTACGTTATATTATAAGGTATTTTCAGTGATAGACTGGATATTACGTTATATTATAAGGTATTTTCAATGATACACTGCATATTACGATATATTATAAAGTATTTTCAATGATACACTGTATATTACGTTATAGTATAAGGTATTTTCTATGATACACTGCATATTACGTTATATTATAAGGTATTTTCAATGATACACTACGATATATTATAAGATATTTTCAATGATTCACTGCATATTACATTACATTATAAGGTATTTTCAATGATACACTGCATATTACGTTATATTATAAGGTATTTTCAATGATACACAGCATATTACGTTATATTATAAGGTATTTTCAATGCAACTCTGCATATTACGTTATATTATAAGGAATTTTAAATGATACACTGCATATTAAATTACATTATAAGGTATTTTCAATGATACACTGCATATTACGTTATATTATAAGGTATTTTCAATGATACACTGAATATTACGTTATATTATAAGGTATTTTCAATGATACACTGCATATTACGTTATATTAAAATGTATTTTCAATGATACACTGCATATAACATTATATTATAAGGTATTTTCAATGATACACTGCATATTACGTTATATTAAAATGTATTTTCAATGATACACTGCATATAACATTATATTATAAGGTATTTTCAATGATACACTGCATATTACGTTATATTATAAGGTATTTTCAATGATACACTGCATATTACGTTATATTATAAGGTATTTTCAATGATACACTGAATATTACCTTATATTATAAGGTATTTTCAATGATACACTGCATATTACGTTATATTAAAATGTATTTTCAATGATACACTGCATATAACATTACATTATAAGGTATTTTCAATGATACACTGCATATTACGTTACATTATAAGGTATTTTCAATGATACACTGCATATTACCTTATATTATAATGTATTTTCATTGATAGACTAGAATTACCATATATTCTACTGTATTTTCAATGATACACCGCATATTACGTTATGTTATAAGGTATTTTCAATGATACACTACAAATTACGATATATTATAAGGTATTTTCAATGATACACTGCATATTACGGTATATTATAAGGTATTTTCAATGATACACTACAAATTACCATATATTATAAGGTATTTTCAATGATACACTACAAATTACGATATATTATAAGGTATTTTCAATGATACACTGCATATTACGTTATATTATAAGGTATTTTCAATGATACACAGCATATTACGTTATATTATAAGGTATTTTCAATGAAACACTGCATATTACGTTATATTATAAGGAATTTTAAATGATACACTGCATATTAAATAACATTATAAGGTATTTTCAATGATACACTGCATATTACGTTATATTATAAGGTATTTTCAGTGATAGACGGGATATTACGTTCTATTATAAGGTATTTTCAACGATACACTGCATATTACGTTATATTATAATGTATTTTCAATGATACACTGCATATTACGTTAGATTATAAGGTATTTTCAATGATGCACTGCATATTACGTTATATTATTAGGTATTTTCAATGATACACAAAAAAATTACTATATACTATAAGGTATTTCCAATGATACACTGCATATTACGTTATATTATAAGGTATTTTCAATGATACACTGCATATTACCTTATATTATAATGTATTTTCATTGATAGACTAGAATTACCATATATTCTACGGTATTTTCAATGATACACCGCATATTACGTTATATTATAAGGTATTTTCAATGATACACTACAAATTACGATATATTATAAGGTATTTTCAATGATACACTGCATATTACGTTATATTATAAAGTATTTTCAATGATACACTTTATATTACGTTATATTTTAAGGTATTTTCAATGATACACTGCATATTACGTTATATTTTAAGGTATTTTCAATGAGACACTGCATATTACAATACATTGTAAGGTATTTTCAATGATACACTGCATATTACATTGTATTATAAGGTATTTTCAATGATACACTGCATATTACGTTATATCATAAAGTATTTTCAATGATACACTGCATATTACGTTATATTATAAGATGTTTTCAATGATAAACTACTATATATTATAAGGTATTTTCAATGATGCACTGCATATTACGTTATACTATATGGTATTTTCAATGATACACTACAAATTACGATATATTATAAGGTATTTTCAATGATACACTGCATATTACGATATATTATAAGGTATTTTCAATGATACACTACAAATTACGATATATTACAAGGTATTTTCAATGATACACTGCATATTACGTTATATTATAAGGTATTTTCAATGATACACCGCATATTACGTTATATTATAATGTATTTTCAATGATACACTGCATATTACGTTATATTATAAGGTATTTTCAATGATACACTGCATATAACGTTATATTATAAGGTATTTTCATTGATACACTACAAATTACCATATATTATGAGGTATCTTCAATGATACACTGCATATTACGTTATATTATAAGGTATTTTCAATGATAAACTACTATATATTATAAGGTATTTTCAATGATACACTACAAATTACGATATATTATAAGGTATTTTCAATGATACACTGCATATTACGTTATATTATAAGGTATTTTCAATGATAAACTACTATATATTACAAGGTATTTTCAATGATACACTGCATATTACGTTATATTATAAGGTATTTTCAATGATACACCGCTATATTACGTTATATTATAATGTATTTTCAATGATACACTGCATATTACGTTATATTATAAGGTATTTTCAATGATACACAGAATATTACGTTATATTATAAGGTATTTTCAATGATAAACTAATATATATTACAAGGTATTTTCAATGATACACTGCATATTACGTTATATTATAAGGTATTTTCAATGATGCACTGCATATTACGTTATACTATATGGTATTTTCAATGATACACTACAAATTACGATATATTATAAGGTATTTTCAATGATACACTGCAATATTACGTTGTATTATAAGGTATTTTCATTGATAGACTAGAATTACCATATATTCTAAGGTATTTTCAATGATACACTGCATATTACGTTTTATTATAAGGTATTTTCAATGATACACTGCATATTACGTTATACTATAAGGTATTTTCAATGATACACTACAAATTACGATATATTATAAGGTATTTGCAATGATACACTGCATATTACGTTATATTATAAGGTATTTTCAATGATACACTGCATATTACGTTATATCATAAGGTATTTTCAATGATACACGGCATATTACGTTATATTCTAAGGTATTTTCAATGATACACCGCATATTACGTTATATTATAAGGTATTTTCAATGATACACTGCATATTACGTAATATCATAAGGTATTTTCAATGATACACTGCATATTACGTTATATGATAAGGTATTTTCAATGATACACTGCATATTACGTTATATTATAAGGTTTATTCAATGATGCACTGCATATTACGTTATACTATAAGGTATTTTCAATGATACACTACAAATTACGATATATTATAAGGTATTTTCAATGATGCACTGCATATTACGTTATATTATAAGGTATTTTCATTGATACACTGCATATTACGTAATATTATAAGGTATTTTCAATGATACACTGCATATTACGTTATATGATAAGGTATTTTCAATGATACACTGCATATTACGTTATATTATAAGGTTTATTCAATGATGCACTGCATATTACGTTATACTATAAGGTATTTTCAATGATACACTACAAATTACGATATATTATAAGGTATTTTCAATGATACACTGCATATTACGTTATATTATAAGGTATTTTCATTGATAGACTAGAATTACCATATATTCTAAGGTATTTTCAATGATACACTACAAATTACGATATATTATAAGGTATTTTCAATGATAACCTGCATATTACGTTATATTATAAGGTATTTTCAATAATACACCGCATATTACGTTATATTATAAGGTATTTTCAATGATGCACTGCATATTACGTTATACTATAAGGTATTTTCAATGATACACTACACATTACGATATATTATAAAGTAATTTCAATGATACACTGCATATTACGTTATATTATAAGGTATTTTCAATGATACACTACGATAAATTATAAGTTATTTTCATTGATACACTGCATATTACGTTACATTATAAGGTATTTTCAATGATACACTGCATATTACGTTATATTATAAGGTATTTTCAATGATACACAGCATATTGCGTTATATTATAAGGTATTTTCAATGAATCACTGCATATTACGTTATATTATAAGGTATTTTCAATGCTACACAGCATATTACGTTATATTATAAGGTATTTTCAATGAATCACTGCATATTACGTTATATTATAAGGTATTTTCAGTGATAGACTGGATATTACGTTATATTATAAGGTATTTTCAATGATACACTGCATATTACGTTATATTATACGGTATTTCCAATGATAGACTGCATATTACATTGTATTATAAGGTATTTTCAATGATACACTGCATATTACGTTATATTATAAGGTATTTTCAATGATACACTGCATATTACGTTATATTATAAGCTATTTTCAATGATACACTGCATTTTACTTTATATTATAAGGTATTTTCAATGAATCACTGCATATTACGTTATATTATAAGGTATTTTCAATGCTACACAGCATATTACGTTATATTATAAGGTATTTTCAATGAATCACTGCATATTACGTTATATTATAAGGTATTTTCAGTGATAGACTGGATATTACGTTATATTATAAGGTATTTTCAATGATACACTGCATATTACGTTATATTATACGGTATTTCCAATGATAGACTGCATATTACATTGTATTATAAGGTATTTTCAATGATACACTGCATATTACGTTATATTATAAGGTATTTTCAATGATACACTGCATATTACGTTATATTATAAGCTATTTTCAATGATACACTGCATTTTACTTTATATTATAATATATTTTCAATGATACACTACAAATTACGTTATATTATAAGGTATTTTCAATGATACACTACAGATTACGATATATTATAAAGTATTTTCAATGATACATTGCATATTACGTTATATTATAAGGTATTTTCAGTGATACACTACAATTACGATATATTCTAAAGTATTTTCAATGATACACTGTATATTACGTTATATTATAAGGTATTTTCAATGATACACTGCGTATTACGTTATATTATAAGTTATTTTCATTGATAGACTGCATATTACCTTATATAATAAGGTATTTTCAATGATAAACTGCAAATATCACGTTATATTATAAGGTATTTTCAATGATACACTGCATATTACGTTATACTATAAGGTATTTTCAATGATACACTACAAATTACGATATATTATAAGGTATTTTCAATGATACACAGCATATTACGTTATATTATAAGGTATTTTCAATGATAAACTACTATATATTATAAGGTATTTTCAATGATACACTGCATATTACGTTATATTATAAGTATTTTCAATGGTAGACTGCATATTACGTTATATTATAAGGTATTTTCAATGATACACCGCATATTACGTTATATTATAAGGTATTTTCAATGATACACTGCATATTACGTAATATCATAAGGTATTTTCAATGATACACTGCATATTACGTTATATGATAAGGTATTTTCAATGATACACTGCATATTACGTTATATTATAAGGTTTATTCAATGATGCACTGCATATTACGTTATATTATAAGGTATTTTCAATGATGCACTGCATATTACGTTATACTATAAGGTATTTTCAATGATACACTACACATTACGATATATTATAAAGTATTTTCAATGATACACTGCATATTACGTTATATTATAAGGTATTTTCATCGATAGACTAGAATTACCATATATTCTAAGGTATTTTCAATGATACACTGTATATTACGTTATATTATAAGGTATTTTCAATGATGCACTGCATATAACGTTATACTATAAGGTATTTTCAATGATACACTACAAATTACGATATATTATAAGGTATTTTCAATGATAACCTGCATATTACGTTATATTATAAGGTATTTTCAATGATACACCGCATATTACGTTATATTATAAGGTATTTTCAATGATGCACTGCATATTACGTTATACTATAAGGTATTTTCAATGATACACTACACATTACGATATATTATAAAGTATTTTCAATGATACACTGCATATTACTTATATTATAAGGTATTTTCAATGATAGACTAGAATTACCATATATTCTAAGGTATTTTCAATGATACACTGCATATTACGTTATATTATAAGGTATTTTCAATGATACACCGCATATTACGTTATATTATAAGGTATTTTCAATGATGCACTGCATATTACGTTATACTATAAGGTATTTTCAATGATACACTACACATTACGATATATTATAAGGTATTTTCAATGATACACTGCATATTACGTTATATTATAAGGTATTTTCAATGATACACTGTATATTACGTTATATTATAAGGTATTTTCAATGATGCACTGCATATAACGTTATATTATAAGGTATTTTCAATGATACACCGCATATTACGTTATATTATAAGGTATTTTCAATGATGCACTGCATATTACGATATATTATAAGGTATTATCAATGATACACTGCATATTACGTTATATTATAAGGTATTTTCATTGATAGACTAGAATTACCATATATTCTAAGGTATTTTCAATGATACACTACAAATTACGATATATTATAAGGTATTTTCAATGATACACTGCATATTACGTTATATTATAAGGTTTTTTCAATGATACACTGCATATTAAGTTATATTATAAGGTATTTTCACGGATACACCGCATATTACGTTATATTATAAGGTATTTTCAGTGATACACTGCATATTACGTTATATTATAAGGTATTGTCAATGATACACTGCATATTACGTTATATTATAAGGTATTTTCAATGATACACCGCATATTACGTTATATTATAAGGTATTTTCAATGATGCACTGCATATTACGTTATATTATAAGGTATTTTCAATGATACACCGCATATTACGTTATATTATAAGGTATTTTCAATGATGCACTGCATATTACGTTATACTATAAGGTATTTTCAATGATACACTACACATTACGTTATATTATAAAGTATTTTCAATGATACACTGCATATTACGTTATATTATAAGGTATTTTCATTGATAGACTAGAATTACCATATATTCTAAGGTATTTTCAATGATACACTGCATATTACGTTATATCATAAGGTATTTTCATGGATACACCGCATATTACGTTATATGATAAGGTATTTTCAATGATACACTGCATATTACGTTATATTATAAGGTTTTTTCAATGATGCACTGCATATTACGTTATATTATAAGGTATTTTCAATGATACACTACAAATTACGTTATATTATAAGGTATTTTCAATGATACACTGCATATTACGTTATATTATAAGGTTTTTTCAATGATGCACTGCATATTACGTTATACTATAAGGTATTTTCAATGATACACTACAAATTACGATATATTACAAGGTATTTTCAATGATACACTGCATATTACGTAATATTATAAGGTATTTTCAATGATACACCGCATATTACGTTATATTATAAGGTATTTTCAATGATGCACTGCATATTACGTTATACTATAAGGTATTTTCAATGATACACTACACATTACGATATATTATAAGGTATTTTCAATGATACACTGCATATTACGTTATATTATAAGGTATTTTCAATGATACACTGTATATTACGTTATATTATAAGGTATTTTCAATGATGCACTGCATATAACGTTATATTATAAGGTATTTTCAATGATACACCGCATATTACGTTATATTATAAGGTATTTTCAATGATGCACTGCATATTACGATATATTATAAGGTATTATCAATGATACACTGCATATTACGTTATATTATAAGGTATTTTCATTGATAGACTAGAATTACCATATATTCTAAGGTATTTTCAATGATACACTACAAATTACGATATATTATAAGGTATTTTCAATGATACACTGCATATTACGTTATATTATAAGGTTTTTTCAATGATACACTGCATATTAAGTTATATTATAAGGTATTTTCACGGATACACCGCATATTACGTTATATTATAAGGTATTTTCAGTGATACACTGCATATTACGTTATATTATAAGGTATTGTCAATGATACACTGCATATTACGTTATATTATAAGGTATTTTCAATGATACACCGCATATTACGTTATATTATAAGGTATTTTCAATGATGCACTGCATATTACGTTATATTATAAGGTATTTTCAATGATACACCGCATATTACGTTATATTATAAGGTATTTTCAATGATGCACTGCATATTACGTTATACTATAAGGTATTTTCAATGATACACTACACATTACGATATATTATAAAGTATTTTCAATGATACACTGCATATTACGTTATATTATAAGGTATTTTCATTGATAGACTAGAATTACCATATATTCTAAGGTATTTTCAATGATACACTGCATATTACGTAATATTATAAGGTATTTTCAATGATACACCGCATATTACGTTATATTATAAGGTATTTTCAATGGTATACTGCATATTACGTTATTTTATAAGGTATTTTTAATGATATATATCATATTACGTTATATTATAAGGTTTTTTCAATGATACACTGCATATTAAGTTATATTATAAGGTATTTTCACGGATACACCGCATATTACGTTATATTATAAGGTATTTTCAGTGATACACTGCATATTACGTTATATTATAAGGTATTGTCAATGATACACTGCATATTACGTTATATTATAAGGTATTTTCAATGATACACCGCATATTACGTTATATTATAAGGTATTTTCAATGATGCACTGCATATTACGTTATATTATAAGGTATTTTCAATGATACACCGCATATTACGTTACATTATAAGGTATTTTCAATGATGCACTGCATATTACGTTATACTATAAGGTATTTTCAATGATACACTACACATTACGTTATATTATAAAGTATTTTCAATGATACACTGCATATTACGTTATATTATAAGGTATTTTCATTGATAGACTAGAATTACCATATATTCTAAGGTATTTTCAATGATACACTGCATATTACGTTATATCATAAGGTATTTTCACGGATACACCGCATATTACGTTATATGATAAGGTATTTTCAATGATACACTGCATATTACGTTATATTATAAGGTTTTTTCAATGATGCACTGCATATTACGTTATACTATAAGGTATTTTCAATGATACACTACAAATTACGTTATATTATAAGGTATTTTCAATGATACACTGCATATTACGTTATATTATAAGGTTTTTTCAATGATGCACTGCATATTACGTTATACTGTAAGGTATTTTCAATGATACACTACAAATTACGATATATTATAAGGTATTTTCAATGATACACTGCATATTACGTAATATTATAAGGTATTTTCAATGATACACCGCATATTACGTTATATTATAAGGTATTTTCAATGATGCACTGCATATTACGTTATACTATAAGGTATTTTCAATGATACACTACACATTACGATATATTATAAGGTATTTTCAATGATACACTGCATATTACGTTATATTATAAGGTATTTTCATTGATAGACTAGAATTACCATATATTCTAAGGTATTTTCAATGATACACTGCATATTACGTTATATTATAAGGTATTTTCAATGATAAACTACTATATATTATAAGGTATTTTCACTGATACACTGCATATTACGTTATATTATAAGGTATTTTCATTGATAGACTAGAATTACCATATATTCGATGTATTTTCAATGATACACTGCATATTACGTTATATCATTAGGTATTTTCACGGATACACCGCATATTACGTTATATGATAAGGTATTTTCAATGATACACTGCATATTACGTTATATTATAAGGTTTTTTCAATGATGCACTGCATATTACGTTATACTATAAGGTATTTTCAATGATACACTGCAAATTACGATATATTATAAGGTATTTTCAATGATACACTGCATATTACGTTATATTATAAGGTATTTTCAATGATACACAGAATATTACGTTATATTATAAGGTATTTTCAATGATAACCTGCATATTACGTTATATTATAAGGTATTTTCATTGATACACCGTATATTACGTTATATTATAAGGTATTTTCAATGATGCACTGCATATTACGTTATACTATAAGGTATTTTCAATGATACACTACACTTTATGATATATTATAAAGTATTATCAATGATACACTGCATATTACGTTATATTATAATGTATTTTCATTGATAGACTAGAATTACCATATATTCTAAGGTATTTTCAATGATACACTGCATATTACGTTATATGATAAGGTATTTTCAATGATACACTGCATATTACGTTATATTAT
Organism: Lasioglossum lativentre; assembly: GCA_916610255.1. Taxonomy (NCBI): domain Eukaryota; kingdom Metazoa; phylum Arthropoda; class Insecta; order Hymenoptera; family Halictidae; genus Lasioglossum; species Lasioglossum lativentre. The sequence goes on from CAKAJI010000589.1 coordinate 41,365, forward strand.
AAGGTTTTTTCAATGATGCACTGCATATTACGTTATACTATAAGGTATTTTCAATGATACACTACAAATTACGATATATTATAAGGTATTTTCAATGATACACTGCATATTACGTTATATTATAAGGTATTTTCATTGATAGACTAGAATTACCATATATTCTAAGGTATTTTCAATGATACACTACAAATTACGATATATTATAAGGTATTTTCAATGATAACCTGCATATTACGTTATATTATAAGGTATTTTCAATGATAGACTAGAATTACCATATATTCTAAGGTATTTTCAATGATACACTGCATATTACGTTATATTATAAGGTATTTTCAATGATACACTGCATATTACGTTATATTATAAGGTTTTTTCAATGATGCACTGCATATTACGTTATACTATAAGGTATTTTCAATGATACACTACAAATTACGATATATTATAAGGTATTTTCAATAATACACTGCATATTACGTAATATTATAAGGTATTTTCAATGATACACCGCATATTACGTTATATTATAAGGTATTTTCAATGATGCACTGCATATTACGTTATACTATAAGGTATTTTCAATGATACACTACACATTACGATATGTTATAAGGTATTTTCAATGATACACTGCATATTACGTTATATTATAAGGTATTTTCATTGATAGACTAGAATTACCATATATTCTAAGGTATTTTCAATGATACACTGCATATTACGTTATATTATAAGGTATTTTCAATGATAAACTACTATATATTATAAGGTATTTTCACTGATACACTGCATATTACGTTATATTATAAGGTATTTTCATTGATAGACTAGAATTACCATATATTCGATGTATTTTCAATGATAGACTGCATATTACGTTATATCAAAAGGTATTTTCAATGATACACTGCATATTACGTTATATTATAAGGTATTTTCATTGATAGACTAGAATTACGATATATTCTAAGGTATTTTCAATGATACACTGCATATTACGTTATATTATAAGGTATTTTCAATGATAAACTACTATATATTATAAGGTATTTTCACTGATACACTGCATATTACGTTATATTATAAGGTATTTTCATTGATAGACTAGAATTACCATATATTCTAAGGTATTTTCAATGATACACTGCATATTACGTTATATCATAAGGTATTTTCACGGATACACCGCATATTACGTTATATGATAAGGTATTTTCAATGATACACTGCATATTACGTTATATTATAAGGTATTTTCATTGATACACCGCATATTACGTTATATTATAAGGTATTTTCAATGATGCACTGCATATTACGTTATACTATAAGGTATTTTCAATGATACACTACACATTATGATATATTATAAAGTATTATCAATGATACACTGCATATTACGTTATATCAAAAGGTATTTTCAATGATACACTGCATATTACGTTATATTATAAGGTATTTTCATTGATAGACTAGAATTACGATATATTCTAAGGTATTGTCAATGATACACTGCATATTACGTTATATTATAAGGTATTTTCAATGATAAACTACTATATATTATAAGGTATTTTCACTGATACACTGCATATTACGTTATATTATAAGGTATTTTCATTGATAGACTAGAATTACCATATATTCTAAGGTATTTTCAATGATACACTGCATATTACGTTATATCATAAGGTATTTTCACGGATACACCGCATATTACGTTATATGATAAGGTATTTTCAATGATACACTGCATATTACGTTATATTATAAGGTATTTTCATTGATACACCGCATATTACGTTATATTATAAGGTATTTTCAATGATGCACTGCATATTACGTTATACTATAAGGTATTTTCAATGATACACTACACATTATGATATATTATAAAGTATTATCAATGATACACTGCATATTACGTTATATTATAATGTATTTTCATTGATAGACTAGAATTACCATATATTCTAAGGTATTTTCAATGATACACTGCATATTACGTTATATGATAAGGTATTTTCAATGATACACTGCATATTACGTTATATTATAAGGTTTTTCAATGATGCACTGCATATTACGTTATACTATAAGGTATTTTCAATGATAAACTACAAATTACGATATATTATAAGGTATTTTCAATGATACACTGCATATTACGTTATATTATAAGGTATTTTCATTGATAGACTAGAATTACCATATATTCTAAGGTATTTTCAATGATACACTACAAATTACGATATATTATAAGGTATTTTCAATGATAACCTGCATATTACGTTATATTATAAGGTATTTTCAATGATACACCGCATATTACGTTATATTATAAGGTATTTTCAATGATGCACTGCATATTACGTTATACTATAAGGTATTTTCAATGATACACTACACATTACGATATATTATAAAGTATTTTCAATGATACACTGCATATTACGTTATATTATAAGGTATTTTCAATGATAGACTAGAATTACCACATACTCTAAGGTATTTTCAATGATACACTGCATATTACGTTATATTATAAGGTATTTTCAATGATGCACTGCATATTACGTTATACTATAAGGTATTTTCAATGATACACTACACATTACGATATATTATAAGGTATTTTCAATGATACACTGCATATTACGTTATATTATAAGGTTTTTTCAATGATGCACTGCATATTACGTTATACTATAAGGTATTTTCAATGATACACTACAAATTACGATATATTATAAGGTATTTTCAATGATACACTGCATATTACGTTATATTATAAGGTATTTTCATTGATAGACTAGGATTACCATATATTCTAAGGTATTTTCAATGATACACTACAAATTACGATATATTATAAGGTATTTTCAATGATAACCTGCATATTACGTTATATTATAAGGTATTTTCAATGATAGACTAGAATTACCATATATTCTAAGGTATTTTCAATGATACACTGCATATTACGTTATATTATAAGGTATTTTCAATGATACACTGCATATTACGTTTTATTATAAGGTTTTTTCAATGATGCACTGCATATTACGTTATACTATAAGGTATTTTCAATGATACACTACAAATTACGATATATTATAAGGTATTTTCAATGATACACTGCATATTACGTAATATTATAAGGTATTTTCAATGATACACCGCATATTACGTTATATTATAAGGTATTTTCAATGATGCACTGCATATTACGTTATACTATAAGGTATTTTCAATGATACACTACACATTAACGATATATTATAAGGTATTTTCAATGATACACTGCATATTACGTTATATTATAAGGTATTTTCATTGATAGACTAGAATTACCATATATTCTAAGGTATTTTCAATGATACACTGCATATTACGTTATATCAAAAGGTATTTTCAATGATACACTGCATATTACGTTATATTATAAGGTATTTTCATTGATAGACTAGAATTACGATATATTCTAAGGTATTGTCAATGATACACTGCATATTACGTTATATTATAAGGTATTTTCAATGATAAACTACTATATATTATAAGGTATTTTCACTGATACACTGCATATTACGTTATATTATAAGGTTTTTTTCAATGATGTACAGCATATTACGTTATACTATAAGGTATTTTCAATGATACACTACAAATTACGATATATTATAAGGTATTTTCAATGATACACTGCATATTACGTAATATTATAAGGTATTTTCAATGATACACCGCATATTACGTTATATTATAAGGTATTTGCAATGGTATACTGCATATTACGTTATTTATAAGGTATTTTTAATGATATATATCATATTACGTTATATTATAAGGTTTTTTCAATGATACACTGCATATTAAGTTATATTATAAGGTATTTTCACGGATACACCGCATATTACGTTATATTATAAGGTATTTTCAGTGATACACTGCATATTACGTTATATTATAAGGTATTGTCAATGATACACTGCATATTACGTTATATTATAAGGTATTTTCAATGATACACCGCATATTACGTTATATTATAAGGTATTTTCAATGATGAACTGCATATTACGTTATACTATAAGGTATTTTCAATGATACACTACACATTACGTTATATTATAAAGTATTTTCAATGATACACTGCATATTACGTTATATTATAAGGTATTTTCATTGATAGACTAGAATTACGATATATTCTAAGGTATTTTCAATGATACACGCATATTACGTTATATTATAAGGTATTTTCAATGATAAACTACTATATATTATAAGGTATTTTCACTGATACACTGCATATTACGTTATATTATAAGGTATTTTCATTGATAGACTAGAATTACCATATATTCTAAGGTATTTTCAATGATACACAGCATATTACGTTATATCATAAGGTATTTTCACGGATACACCGCATATTACGTTATATGATAAGGTATTTTCAATGATACACTGCATATTACGTTATATTATAAGGTTTTTTCAATGATGCACTGCATATTACGTTATACTATAAGGTATTTTCAATGATACACTGCAAATTACGATATATTATAAGGTATTTTCAATGATACACTGCATATTACGTTATATTATAAGGTATTTTCATTGATAGACTAGAATTACCATATATTCTATGGTATTTTCAATGATACACTACAAATTACGATATATTATAAGGGATTTTCAATGATAACCTGCATATTACGTTATATTATAAGGTATTTTCATTGATACACCGTATATTACGTTATATTATAAGGTATTTTCAATGATGCACTGCATATTACGTTATACTATAAGGTATTTTCAATGATACACTACACATTATGATATATTATAAAGTATTATCAATGATACACTGCATATTACGTATATTATAAGGTATTTTCATTGATAGACTAGAATTACCATATATTCTAAGGTATTTTCAATGATACACTGCATATTACGTTATATGATAAGGTATTTTCAATGATACACTGCATATTACGTTATATTATAAGGTTTTTTCAATGATGCACTGCATATTACGTTATACTATAAGGTATTTTCAATGATACACTACAAATTACGATATATTATAAGGTATTTTCAATGATACACTGCATATTACGTTATATTATAAGGTATTTTCATTGATAGACTAGAATTACCATATATTCTAAGGTATTTTCAATGATACACTACAAATTGCGATATATTATAAGGTATTTTCAATGATACACTGCATATTACGTTATATTATAAGGTATTTTCATTGATAGACTAGAATTACCATATATTCTAAGGTATTTTCAATGATACACTACAAATTACGATATATTATAAGGTATTTTCAATGATAACCGCATATTACGTTATATTATAAGGTATTTTCAATGATAGACTAGAATTACCATATATTCTAAGGTATTTCAATGATACACTGCATATTACGTTATATTATAAGGTATTTTCAATGATACACTGCATATTACGTTATATTATAAGGTTTTTTCAATGATGCACTGCATATTACGTTATACTATAAGGTATTTTCAATGATACACTACAAATTACGATATATTATAAGGTATTTTCAATGATACACTGCATATTACGTAATATTATAAGGTATTTTCAATGATACACCGCATATTACGTTATATTATAAGGTATTTTCAATGATGCACCTGCATATTACGTTATACTATAAGGTATTTTCAATGATACACTAAAAAATTTCGATATATTATAAGGTATTTTCAATGATACACTGCATATTACGTTATATTATAAGGTATTTTCATTGATAGACTAGAATTACCATATATTCTAAGGTATTTTCAATGATACACTGCATATTACGTTATATTATAAGGTATTTTCAATGATAAACTACTATATATTATAAGGTATTTTCACTGATACACTGCATATTAACGTTATATCATAAGGTATTTTCATTGATAGACTAGAATTAACCATATATTCGATGTATTTTCAATGATAGACTGCATATTACGTTATATTATAAGGTATTTTCAATGATACACTGCATATTACGTTATATTATAAGGTATTTTCATTGATAGACTAGAATTACCATATATTCTAAGGTATTGTCAATGATACACTGCATATTACGTTATATTATAAGGTATTTTCAATGATAAACTACTATATATTATAAGGTATTTTCACTGATACACTGCATATTACGTTATATTATAAGGTATTTTCATTGATAGACTAGAATTACCAATATTCTAAGGTATTTTCAATGATACACTGCATATTACGTTATATCATAAGGTATTTTCACGGATACACCGCATATTACGTTATATGATAAGGTATTTTCAATGATACACTGCATATTACGTTATATTATAAGGTTTTTTCAATGATGCACTGCATATTACGTTATACTATAAGGTATTTTCAATGATACACTACAAATTACGATATATTAAAAGGTATTTTCAATGATACACTGCATATTACGTTATATTATAAGGTATTTTCATTGATAGACTAGAATTACCATATATTCTAAGATATTTTCAATGATACACTACAAATTACGATATATTATAAGGTATTTTCAATGATAACCTGCATATTACGTTATATTATAAGGTATTTTCATTGATACACCGCATATTATGTTATATTATAAGGTATTTTCAATGATGCACTGCATATTACGTTATACTATAAGGTATTTTCAATGATACACTACACATTATGATATATTATAAAGTATTATCAATGATACACTGCATATAACGTTATATTATAATGTATTTTCATTGATAGACTAGAATTACCATATATTCTAAGGTATTTTCAATGATACACTGCATATTACGTTATATGATAAGGTATTTTCAATGATACACTGCATATTACGTTATATTATAAGGTTTTTTCAATGATGCACTGCATATTACGTTATACTATAAGGTATTTTCAATGATAAACTACAAATTACGATATATTATAAGGTATTTTCAATGATACACTGCATATTACGTTATATTATAAGGTATTTTCATTGATAGACTAGAATTACCATATATTCTAAGGTATTTTCAATGATACACTACAAATTACGATATATTATAAGGTATTTTCATGATAACCTGCATATTACGTTATATTATAAGGTATTTTCAATGATACACCGCATATTACGTTATATTATAAGGTATTTTCAATGATGCACTGCATATTACGTTATACTATAAGGTATTTTCAATGATACACTACACATTACGATATATTATAAAGTATTTTCAATGATACACTGCATATTACGTTATATTATAAGGTATTTTCAATGATAGACTAGAATTACCATATATTCTAAAGGTATTTTCAATGATACACTGCATATTACGTTATATTATAAGGTATTTTCAATGATTCACTGCATATTACGTTATATTATAAGGTTTTTTCAATGATGCACTGCATATTACGTTATACTATAAGGTATTTTCAATGATACACTACAAATTACGATATATTATAAGGTATTTTCAATGATACACTGCATATTACGTAATATTATAAGGAATTTTCAATGATACACCGCATATTACGTTATATTATAATGTATTTTCAATGATACACTGCATATTACGTTATATTATAAGTATTTTCAATGGTATACTGCATATTACGTTATTTTATAAGGTATTTTTAATGATATATATCATATTACGTTATATTATAAGGTATTTTCAATGGTAGACTGCATATTACGTTATATTATAAGGTATTTTCAATGATACACTGCATATTACGTTATATTATAAGGTATTTTCATTGATAGACTAGAATTACCATATATTCTAAGGTATTTTCAATGATACGCTACAAATTACGATATATTATAAGGTATTTTCAATGATAACCTGCATATTACGTTATATTATAAAGTATTTTCAATGATACACTGCATATTACGTTATATAATAAGTATTTTCAATGGTATACTGCATATTACGTTATATTATAAGGTATTTTCAATGATACACTGCATATTACGTTATATGATAAGGTATTTTCAATGATACACTGCATATTACGTTATATTATAAGGTTTTTTCAATGATGCACTGCATATTACGTTATACTATAAGGTATTTTCAATGATAAACTACAAATTACGATATATTATAAGGTATTTTCAATGATACACTGCATATTACGTTATATTATAAGGTATTTTCATTGATAGACTAGAATTACCATATATTCTAAGGTATTTTCAATGATACACTACAAATTACGATATATTATAAGGTATTTTCAATGATAACCTGCATATTACGTTATCTTATAAGGTATTTTCAATGATACACCGCATATTACGTTATATTATAAGGTATTTTCAATGATGCACTGCATATTACGTTATACTATAAGGTATTTTCAATGATACACTACACATTACGATATATTATAAAGTATTTTCAATGATACACTGCATATTACGTTATATTATAAGGTATTTTCAATGATAGACTAGAATTACCATATATTCTAAGGTATTTTCAATGATACACTGCATATTACGTTATATTATAAGGTATTTTCAATGATTCACTGCATATTACGTTATATTATAAGGTTTTTTCAATGATGCACTGCATATTACGTTATACTATAAGGTATTTCAATGATACACTACAAATTACGATATATTATAAGGTATTTTCAATGATACACTGCATATTACGTAATATTATAAGGAATTTTCAATGATACACCGCATATTACGTTATATTATAATGTATTTTCAATGATACACTGCATATTACGTTATATTATAAGTATTTTCAATGGTATACTGCATATTACGTTATTTTATAAGGTATTTTTAATGATATATATCATATTACGTTATATTATAAGGTATTTTCAATGGTAGACTGCATATTACGTTATATTATAAGGTATTTTCAATGATACACTGCATATTACGTTATATTATAAGGTATTTTCATTGATAGACTAGAATTACCATATATTCTAAGGTATTTTCAATGATACGCTACAAATTACGATATATTATAAGGTATTTTCAATGATAACCTGCATATTACGTTATATATAAAGTATTTTCAATGATACACTGCATATTACGTTATATAATAAGTATTTTCAATGGTATACTGCATATTACGTTATATTATAAGGTATTTTCAATGATACACTGCATATTACGTAATATGATAAGGTATTTTCAATGATACACTACATATTACGTTATATTATAAGGTTTTTTCAATGATGCACTGCATATTACGTTATACTATAAGGTATTTTCAATGATACACTACAAATTACGATATATTATAAGGTATTTTCAATGATACACTGCATATTAAGTTATATTATAAGGTATTTTCATTGATAGACTAGAATTACCATATATTATAAGCTATTTTCAATGATACACTGCATATTACGTTATATTATAAGGTATTTTCAATGATACACTGCATATTACGTTATATTATAAGGTATTTTCAATGATACACTGCATATTACGTTATATTATAAGTATTTTCAATGATACACTGCATATTACGTTATATTATAAGGTATTTTCAATGATACACTACAAATTACGATATATTATAAGGTATTTTCAATGATACACTGCATATTACGTAATATTATAAGGTATTTTCAATGATACACCGCATATTACGTTATATTATAAGGTATTTTCAATGATGCACTGCATATTACGTTATACTATAAGGTATTTTCAATGATACACTACACATTACGATATATTATAAGGTATTTTCAATGATACACTGCATATTACGTTATATTATAAGGTATTTTCAATGATTCACTGCATATTACGTTATATTATAAGGTTTTTTCAATGATGCACTGCATATTACGTTATACTATAAGGTATTTTCAATGATACACTGCATA
>CAKAJI010000590.1:0-35535 GCA_916610255.1 Lasioglossum lativentre
TATTACGCTATATTATAAGGTATTTTCAATGATACACTGCATATTACGTTATATTATAAGGTATTTTCAACGATACACTGCATGTTACGTTATATTATAAGGTATTTTCAATGATACACTGCATATTCCGTTATATTATAAGGTATTTTCTATGATACACTGCATGTTACGTTATATTATAAGGTATTTTCAATGATACACTGTATATTACGTTATATTACATGGTATTTTCTATGATACACTGCATATTACGTTATATTATAAGGTATTTTCAATGATACACTGCATATTACGTTATATTATAAGGTATTTTCAATGATACACAGCATATTACGTTATATTATAAGGTATTTTCATTGATACACTGCATATTACGATACATTATAAGGTATTTTCAATGATAAACTACGATATATTATAAGGTATTTTCAACGATACACTGCATATTACGTTATATTATAAGGTATTTTAAAAGATACACTACAAATTACGATATATATGGTAAGGTATTTCAATGATACACTGCATATTACGTTATATTATAAGGTATTTTCAATGATACACTGCATATTACGATATGTAATAAGGTATTTTCAATGATACACTGCATATTACGTTATATTAGAAGGTATTTTCAATGATACACTGCATATTACGTTATATTATAAGGTATTTTCAATGATACACTGCATATTACGTTATATTATAAGGTATTTTCAATGATACACAGCATATTACGGTATATTATAAGGTATTTTCAATGATACACTGCATATTACGCTATATTATAAGGTATTTTCAATGATACACTGCATATTACGATACATTATAAGGTATTTTCAATGATAAACTACGATATATTATAAGGTATTTTCAACGATACACTGCATATTACGTTATATTATAAGGTATTTTCAATGATACACTGCATATTACGATATGTAATAAGGTATTTTCAATGATACACTGCATATTACGTTATATTAGAAGGTATTTTCAATGATACACTGCATATTACGTTATATTATAAGGTATTTTCAATGATACACTGCATATTACGTTATATTATAAGGTATTTTCAATGATACACAGCATATTACGGTATATTATAAGGTATTTTCAATGATACACTGCATATTACGCTATATTATAAGGTATTTTCAATGATACACTGCATATTACGATACATTATAAGGTATTTTCAATGATAAACTACGATATATTATAAGGTATTTTCAACGATACACTGCATATTACGTTATATTATAAGGTATTTTAAAAGATACACTACAAATTACGATATATATGGTAAGGTATTTCAATGATACACTGCATATTACGTTATATTATAAGGTATTTTCAATGATACACTGCATATTACGATATGTAATAAGGTATTTTCAATGATACACTGCATATTACGTTATATTAGAAGGTATTTTCAATGATACACTGCATATTACGTTATATTATAAGGAATTTTCAATGATACACTGCATATTACGTTATATTATAAGGTATTTTCAATGATACACTGCATATTACGCTATATTATAAGGTATTTTCAATGATATACTGCATATTACGCTTTATTATAAGGTATTTTCAATGATACACTGCATATTACGTTATATTATAAGGTATTTTCAATGATACACAGCATATTACGGTATATTATAAGGTATTTTCAATGATACACTGCATATTACGCTATATTATAAGGTATTTTCAATGATACACTGCATATTACGATACATTATAAGGTATTTTCAATGATAAACTACGATATATTATAAGGTATTTTCAACGATACACTGCATATTACGTTATATTATAATGTATTTTAAAAGATACACTACAAATTACGATATATAGTAAGGTATTTTCAATGATACACTGCATATTACGTTATATTATAAGGTATTTTCAATGATACACTGCATATTACGATATGTAATAAGGTATTTTCAATGATACACTGTATATTACGTTATATTAGAAGGTATTTTCAATGATACACTGCATATTACGTTATATTATAAGGTATATTCAATGATACACTGCATATTACGATATATTATAAGGTATTTTAAATGATACACTGCATATTACGCTATATTATAAGGTATTTTCAATGATATACTGCATATTACGCTTTATTATAAGGTATTTTCAATGATACACTGCATATTACGTTATATTATAAGGTATTTTCAATGATACACTGCATGTTACGTTATATTATAAGGTATTTTCAATGATACACTGCATATTACGTTATATTATAAGGTATTTTCAATGATAAACTACGATATATTACGAGGTATTTTCAATGATACACTACAAATTACGATATATTATAAGGTATTTTCAATGATACACTGCATATTACGTTAGATTATAAGGTATTTTCAATGATACACTGCATATTACGTTGTAGTATAAGGTATTTTCAATGATACACTGCATATTACGTCATATTATATGGTATGGCCAATGATACACTGTATATTACGTTATATTATAAGGTATTTTCAATGATAAACTACATATTACACTGCATGTTACGTCATATTATAAGTTATTTCCAATGATACACTGCATATTACGTTACATTATAAGGTATTTTCAATGATACACTGCATATTACGTTATATTATAAGGAATTTTCAATGATATACTGCATATTACGCTATATTATAAGGAATTTTCAATGATAAACTACGATAAATTATAAGGTATTTTGAATGATACACTGCATATTACGTCATATTATATGGTATTGCCAATGAAACACTGCATATTACGTTATATTATAAGGAATTTTCAATGATAAACTACGATATATTATAAGGTATTTTCAATGATACACTCCATATTACGTCATATTATAAGTTATTTCCAATGATACACTGCATATTACGTTATATTATAAGGTATTTTCAATGATAAACTACGATATATTATGAGGTATTTTCAATGATACACTACAAATTACGATATATTATAAGGTATTTTCAATGATACACTGCATATTACGTTAGATTATAAGGTATTTTCAATGATACACTGCATATTACGTTGTAGTATAAGGTATTTTCAATGATACACTGCATATTACGTTATATTATAAGGTATTTTCAATGATATACTGCGTATTACGCTTTATTATAAGGTATTTTCAATGATAACACTGCATATTACGTATATTATAAGGTATTTTCAATGATACACTGCATGTTACGTTATATTATAAGGTATTTTCAATGATACACTGCATATTACGTTATATTATAAGGTATTTTCAATGATAAACTACGATATATTAGAAGGTATTTTCAATCATACACTGCATATTACGTTATATTATAAGGTATTTTCAATGATACACTGCATATTACGATATGTAATAAGGTATTTTCAATGATACACTGCATATTACGTTATATTAGAAGGTATTTTCAATGATACACTGCATATTACGTTATATTATAAGGTATTTTCAATGATACACTGCATATTACGTTATATTATAATGTATTTTCAATGATACACTGCATATTACGCTATATTATAAGGTATTTTCAATGATATACTGCATATTACGCTTTATTATAAGGTATTTTCAATGATACACTGTATATTACGTTATATTATAAGGTATTTTCAATGATAAACTACATATTACGATATATTAGAAGGTATTTTCAATGATACACTGCATGTTACGTCATATTATAAGTTATTTCCAATGATACACTGCATATTACGTTACATTATAAGGTATTTTCAATGATACACTGCATATTACGTTATGTTATAAGGTATTTACAATGATAAACTACATATTACGATATATTATGAGGTATTTTCAATGATATACTGTATATTACGTTGTAGTATAAGGTATTTTCAATGATAATATGCATATTACGTCATATTATATGGTATTGCCAATGATACACTGCATATTACGTTATATTATAAGGAATTTTCAATGATAAACTACGATATATTATAAGGTATTTTCAATGATACACTGCATATTACGTTATATTATAAGGTATTTTCAATGATAAACTACGATATATTAGAAGGTATTTTCAATGATACACTGCATATATACGTTATATTATAAGGTAATTTTCATTGATACACTGCATATTACGATACATTATAAGGTATTTTCAATGATAAATTACGATATATTATAAGGTATTTTCAACGATACACTGCATATTACGTTATATTATAAGGTATTTTAAAAGATACACTACAAATTACGATATATAGTAAGGTATTTTCAATGATACACTGCATATTACGTTATATTATAAGTTATTTCCAATGATACACTGCATATTACGTTACATTATAAGGTATTTTCAATGATACACTGCATATTACGTTATGTTATAAGGTATTTACAATGATAAACTACATATTACGATATATTATGAGGTATTTTTCAATGATATACTGTATATTACGTTTGTAGTATAAGGTATTTTCAATGATAATATGCATATTATGTCATATTATATGGTATTGCCAATGATACACTGCATATTACGTTATATTATAAGGAATTTTCAATGATAAACTACGATATATTATAAGGTATTTCAATGATACACTGCATATTACGTTATATTATAAGGTATTTTCAATGATAAACTACGATATATTAGAAGGTATTTTCAATGATACACTGCATATTACGTTATATTATAAGGTATTTTCATTGATACACTGCATATTACGATACATTATAAGGTATTTTCAATGATAAACTACGATATATTATAAGGTATTTTCAATGATACACTGCATATTACGTTATATTATAAGGTATTTTAAAAGAATACACTACAAATTACGATATATAGTAAGGTATTTTCAATGATACACTGCATATTACGTTATATTATAAGTTATTTCCAATGATACACTGCATATTACGTTACATTATAAGGTATTTTCAATGATACACTGCATATTACGTTATGTTATAAGGTATTTACAATGATAAACTACATATTACGATATATTATGAGGTATTTTCAATGATATACTGTATATTACGTTGTAGTATAAGGTATTTTCAATGATAATATGCATATTACGTCATATTATATGGTATTGCCAATGATACACTGCATATTACGTTATATTATAAGGCATTTTCAATGATAAACTACGATATATTATAGGTATTTTCAATGATACACTGCATATTACGTTATATTATAAGGTATTTTCAATGATACACAGCATATTACGGTATATTATAAGGTATTTTCAATGATACACTGCATATTACGCTATATTATAAGGTATTTTTCAATGATACACTGCATATTACGATACATTATAAGGTATTTTCAATGATAAACTACGATATATTATAAGGTATTTTCAACGATACACTGCAATATTACGTTATATTATAATGTATTTTAAAAGATACACTACAAATTACGATATATAGTAAGGTATTTTCAATGATACACTGCATATTACGTTATATTATAAGGTATTTTCAATGATACACTGCATATTACGATATGTAATAAGGTATTTTCAATGATACACTGTATATTACGTTATATTAGAAGGTATTTTCAATGATACACTGCATATTACGTTATATTATAAGGTATTTTCAATGATACACTGCATATTACGATATATTATAAGGTATTTTAAATGATACACTGCATATTACGCTATATTATAAGGTATTTTCAATGATATACTGCATATTACGCTTTATGATAAGGTATTTTCAATGATACACTGCATATTACGTTATATTATAAGGTATTTTCAATGATACACTGCATGTTACGTTATATTATAAGGTATTTTCAATGATACACTGCATATTACGTTATATTATAAGGTATTTTCAATGATAAACTACGATATATTACGAGGTATTTTCAATGAGACACTACAAATTACGATATATTATAAGGTATTTTCAATGATACACTGCATATTACGTTAGATTATAAGGTATTTTCAATGATACACTGCATATTACGTTGTAGTATAAGGTATTTTCAATGATACACTGCATATTACGTCATATTATATGGTATGGCCAATGATACACTGTATATTACGTTATATTATAAGGTATTTTCAATGATAAACTACATATTACACTGCATGTTACGTCATATTATAAGTTATTTCCAATGATACACTGCATATTACGTTACATTATAAGGTATTTTCAATGATACACTGCATTATACGTTATATTATAAGGAATTTTCAATGATATACTGCATATTACGCTATATTATAAGGAATTTTCAATGATAAACTACGATAAATTATAAGGTATTTTGAATGATACACTGCATATTACGTCATATTATATGGTAATGCCAATGAAACACTGCATAATACGTTATATTATAAGGAATTTTCAATGATAAACTACGATATATTATAAGGTATTTTCAATGATACACTCCATATTACGTCATATTATAAGTTATTTCCAATGATACACTGCATATTACGTTATATTATAAGGTATTTTCAATGATAAACTACGATATATTATGAGGTATTTTCAATGATACACTACAAATTACGATATATTATAAGGTATTTTCAATGATACACTGCATATTACGTTAGATTATAAGGTATTTTCAATGATACACTGCATATTACGTTGTAGTATAAGGTATTTTCAATGATACACTGCATATTACGTTATATTATAAGGTATTTTCAATGATATACTGCATATTACGCTTTATTATAAGGTATTTTCAATGATACACTGCATATTACGTTATATTATAAGGTATTTTCAATGATACACTGCATGTTACGTTATATTATAAGGTATTTTCAATGATACACTGCATATTACGTTATATTATAAGGTATTTTCAATGATAAACTACGATATATTAGAAGGTATTTTCAATCATACACTGCATATTACGTTATATTATAAGGTATTTTCAATGATACACTGCATATTACGATATGTAATAAGGTATTTTCAATGATACACTGCATATTACGTTATATTATAAGGTATTTTCAATGATACACTGCATATTACGTTATATTATAAGGTATTTTCAATGATACACTGCATATTACGTTATATTATAATGTATTTTCAATGATACACTGCATATTACGCTATATTATAAGGTATTTTCAATGATATACTGCATATTACGCTTTATTATAAGGTATTTTCAATGATACACTGTATATTACGTTATATTATAAGGTATTTTCAATGATAAACTACATATTACGATATATTAGAAGGTATTTTCAATGATACACTGCATGTTACGTCATATTATAAGTTATTTCCAATGATACACTGCATATTACGTTACATTATAAGGTATTTTCAATGATACACTGCATATTACGTTATGTTATAAGGTATTTACAATGATAAACTACATATTACGATATATTATGAGGTATTTTCAATGATATACTGTATATTACGTTGTAGTATAAGGTATTTTCAATGATAATATGCATATTACGTCATATTATATGGTATTGCCAATGATACACTGCATATTACGTTATATTATAAGGAATTTTCAATGATAAACTACGATATATTATAAGGTATTTTCAATGATACACTGCATATTACGTTATATTATAAGGTATTTTCAATGATAAACTACGATATATTAGAAGGTATTTTCAATGATACACTGCATATTACGTTATATTATAAGGTATTTTCATTGATACACTGCATATTACGATACATTATAAGGTATTTTCAATGATAAATTACGATATATTATAAGGTATTTTCAACGATACACTGCATATTACGTTATATTATAAGGTATTTTAAAAGATACACTACAAATTACGATATATAGTAAGGTATTTTCAATGATACACTGCATATTACGTTATATTATAAGGTATTTTCAATGATACACTGCATATTACGATATGTAATAAGGTATTTTCAATGATACACTGCATATTACGCTATATTATAAGGTATTTTCAATGATACACTGCATATTACGCTATATTATAAGGTATTTTCAATGATATACTGCATATTACGCTATATTATAAGGTATTTTCAATGATACACTGCATATTACGTTAAATTATAAGGTATTTTCAATGATATACTGCAAATTACGTTATATTATAAGGTATTTTCAATGATACACTGCATATTACGATATGTAATAAGGTATTTTCAATGATACACTGCATATTACGCTATATTATAAGGTATTTTCAATGATACACTGTATATTACGTTATATTATAAGGTATTTTCAATGATACACTATATATTACGTTATATTACATTTTATTTTCTATGATACACTGCATATTACGTTATATTATAAGGTATTTTCAATGATACACTGCATATTACGTTATATAACATGGTATTTTCTATGATACACTGCATATTACGTTATATTATAAGGTATTTTCAATGATACACTGTATATTACGTTATATTATAATGTATTTTCAATGATACACTGCATATTACGTTATATTATAATGTATTTTCAATGATACACAGGATATTACGCTATATTATAAGGTATTTTCAATGATACACTGTATATTACGTTATATTACATGGTATTTTCTATGATACACTGCATATTACGTTATATTATATGGTATTTTCAATGATACACTGTATATTACGTTATATTATAATGTATTTTCAATGATACACTGCATATTATGTTATATTATAATGTATTTTCAATGATACACAGGATATTACGCTATATTATAAGGTATTTTCAATGATACACTGCATGTTACGCTATATTGTAAGGTATTTTCAATGATACACTGTATATTACGTTGTATTATAAGGTATTTTCAATGACACACTGCATATTATGTTATATTATAAGGTATTTTCAATGATACACTGCATATTACGTTATATTATAAGGTATTTTCAATGATAAACTACGATATATTAGAAGGTATTTTCAATGATACACTGCATATTACGATATGTAATAAGGTATTTTCAATGATACACTGCATATTACGTTATATTAGAAGGTATTTTCAATGATACACTGCATATTACGTTATATTATAAGGTATTTTCAATGATACACTGCATATTACGTTATATTATAAGGTATTTTCAATGATACACTGCATATTACGCTATATTATAAGGTATTTTCAATGATATACTGCATATTACACTTTATTATAAGGTATTTTCAATGATACACTGTATATTACGTTATATTATAAGGTATTTTCAATGATAAACTACATATTACGATATATTAGAAGGTATTTTCAATGATACACTGCATGTTACGTCATATTATAAGTTATTTCCAATGATACACTGCATATTACGTTACATTATAAGGTATTTTCAATGATACACTGCATATTACGTTATGTTATAAGGTATTTACAATGATAAACTACATATTACGATATATTATGAGGTATTTTCAATGATATACTGTATATTACGTTGTAGTATAAGGTATTTTCAATGATAATGTGCATATTACGTCATATTATATGGTATTGCCAATGATACACTGCATATTACGTTATATTATAAGGAATTTTCAATGATAAACTACGATATATTATAAGGTATTTTCAATGATACACTGCATATTACGTTATATTATAAGGTATTTTCAATGATAAACTACGATATATTAGAAGGTATTTTCAATGATACACTGCATATTACGTTATGTTATAAGGTATTTACAATGATAAACTACATATTACGATATATTATGAGGTATTTTCAATGATATACTGTATATTACGTTGTAGTATAAGGTATTTTCAATGATACACTGCATATTACGTCATATTATATGGTATTGCCAATGATACACTGCATATTACGTTATATTATAAGGAATTTTCAATGATAAACTACGATATATTATCAGGTATTTTCAATGATACACTGTATATTACGTTATATTACATGGTATTTTCTATGATACACTGCATATTACGTTATATTATAAGGTATTGCCAATGATACACTGCATATTACGTTATATTATAAGGTATTTTCAATGATACACTGCATATTACGCTATATTATAAGGTATTTTCAATGATATACTGCATATTACGCTATATTATAAGGTATTTTCAATGATACACTGCATATTACGTTAAATTATAAGGTATCTTCAATGATATACTGTATATTACGTTGTAGTATAAGGTATTTTCAATGATAAACTACGATATATTATAAGGCATTTTCAATGATACAATGCATATTTCGTTATATTATAAGGTATTTTCAATTATACACTACAAATTACGCTATATTATAAGGTATTTTCAATGATATACTGTATATTACGTTGTAGTATAAGGTATTTTCAATGATAAACTACGATATATTATAAGGCATTTTCAATGATACAATGCATATTTCGTTATATTATAAGGTATTTTCAATTATACACTACAAATTACGCTATATTATAAGGTATTTTCAATGATATACTGCATATTACGCTATATTATAAGGAATTTTCAATGATAAACTACGATATATTATAAGGTATTTTCAATGATACACTGCCTATTACGTTATATTATAAGGTATTTTCAATGATACACTGCATATTACGCTATATTATAAGGTATTTTCAATGATATACTGCATATTACGCTATATTATAAGGTATTTTCAATGATACACTGGATATTACGCTATATTATAAGGTATTTTCAATGATACACTGCATGTTACGCTATATAGTAAGGTATTTTGAATGATACACTGCATATTACGTTATATTATAAGGTATTTTCAATGATACACTATATATTACGTTATATTACATTTTATTTTCAATGATACACTGTATATTACGTTATATTATAATGTATTTTCAATGATACACTGCATATTACGTTATATTATAATGTATTTTCAATGATACACAGGATATTACGCTATATTATAAGGTATTTTCAATGATACACTGTATATTACGTTATATTACATGGTATTTTCTATGATACACTGCATATTACGTTATATTATATGGTATTTTCAATGATACACTGTATATTACGTTATATTATAATGTATTTTCAATGATACACTGCATATTACGTTATATTATAATGTATTTTCAATGATACACAGGATATTACGCTATATTATAAGGTATTTTCAATGATACACTGCATGTTACGCTATATTGTAAGGTATTTTCAATGATACACTGTATATTACGTTGTATTATAAGGTATTTTCAATGACACACTGCATATTATGTTATATTATAAGGTATTTTCAATGATACACTGCATATTACGTTATATTATAAGGTATTTTCAATGATAAACTACGATATATTAGAAGGTATTTTCAATGATACACTGCATATTACGTTATATTATAGGGTATTTTCATTGATACACTGCATATTACGATACATTATAAGGTATTTTCAATGATAAACTATCATATATTATAAGGTATTTTCAACGATACACTGCATATTACGTTATATTATAAGGTATTTTCAATGATAAACTACGATATATTAGAAGGTATTTTCAATCATACACTGCATATTACGTTATATTATAAGGTATTTTCAATGATACACTGCATATTACGATATGTAATAAGGTATTTTCAATGATACACTGCATATTACGTTATATTAGAAGGTATTTTCAATGATACACTGCATATTACGTTATATTATAAGGTATTTTCAATGATACACTGCATATTACGTTATATTATAAGGTATTTTCAATGATACACTGCATATTACGCTATATTATAAGGTATTTTCAATGATATACTGCATATTACGCTTTATTATAAGGTATTTTCAATGATACACTGTATATTACGTTATATTATAAGGTATTTTCAATGATAAACTACATATTACGATATATTAGAAGGTATTTTCAATGATACACTGCATGTTACGTCATATTATAAGGTATTTTCAATGATAAACTACGATATATTAGAAGGTATTTTCAATGATACACTGCATATTACGTTATGTTATAAGGTATTTACAATGATAAACTACATATTACGATATATTATGAGGTATTTTCAATGATATACTGTATATTACGTTGTTGTATAAGGTATTTTCAATGATACACTGCATATTACGTCATATTATATGGTATTGCCAATGATACACTGCATATTACGTTATATTATAAGGAATTTTCAATGATAAACTACGATATATTATCAGGTATTTTCAATGATACACTGCATATTACGTTATATTATAAGGTATTTTCAATGATAAACTACGATATATTAGAAGGTATTTTCAATGATAAACTACGATATATTAGAAGGTATTTTCAATGATACACTGCATATTACGTTATATTATAAGGTATTTTCATTGATACACTGCATATTACGATACATTATAAGGTATTTTCAATGATAAATTACGATATATTATAAGGTATTTTCAACGATACACTGCATATTACGTTATATTATAAGGTATTTTAAAAGATACACTACAAATTACGATATATAGTAAGGTATTTTCAATGATACACTGCATATTACGTTATATTATAAGGTATTTTCAATGATACACTGCATATTACGATATGTAATAAGGTATTTTCAATGATACACTGCATATTACGCTATATTATAAGGTATTTTCAATGATACACTGCATATTACGCTATATTATAAGGTATTTTCAATGATACACTGTATTTTACGTTATATTACATGGTATTTTCTATGATACACTGCATATTACGTTACATTATAAGGTATTTTCAATGATACACTGCATATTACGTTATGTTATAAGGTATTTACAATGATAAACTACATATTACGATATATTATGAGGTATTTTCAATGATATACTGTATATTACGTTGTAGTATAAGGTATTTTCAATGATAATATGCATATTACGTCATATTATATGGTATTGCCAATGATACACTGCATATTACGTTATATTATAAGGAATTTTCAATGATAAACTACGATATATTATAAGGTATTTTCAATGATACACTGCATATTACGTTATATTATAAGGTATTTTCAATGATAAACTACGATATATTAGAAGGTATTTTCAATGATACACTGCATATTACGTTATGTTATAAGGTATTTACAATGATAAACTACATATTACGATATATTATGAGGTATTTTCAATGATATACTGTATATTACGTTGTAGTATAAGGTATTTTCAATGATACACTGCATATTACGTCATATTATATGGTATTGCCAATGATACACTGCATATTACGTTATATTATAAGGAATTTTCAATGATAAACTACGATATATTATCAGGTATTTTCAATGATACACTGCATATTACGTTATATTATAAGGTATTTTCAATGATACACTGTATATTACGTTATATTACATGGTATTTTCTATGATACACTGTATATTACGTTATATTACATGGTATTTTCTATGATACACTGCATATTACGTTATATTATAAGGTATTGCCAATGATACACTGCATATTACGTTATATTATAAGGTATTTTCAATGATACACTGCATATTACGCTATATTATAAGGTATTTTCAATGATATACTGCATATTACGCTATATTATAAGGTATTTTCAATGATACACTGCATATTACGTTAAATTATAAGGTATCTTCAATGATATACTGTATATTACGTTGTAGTATAAGGTATTTTCAATGATAAACTACGATATATTATAAGGCATTTTCAATGATACAATGCATATTTCGTTATATTATAAGGTATTTTCAATTATACACTACAAATTACGCTATATTATAAGGTATTTTCAATGATATACTGTATATTACGTTGTAGTATAAGGTATTTTCAATGATAAACTACGATATATTATAAGGCATTTTCAATGATACAATGCATATTTCGTTATATTATAAGGTATTTTCAATTATACACTACAAATTACGCTATATTATAAGGTATTTTCAATGATATACTGCATATTACGCTATATTATAAGGAATTTTCAATGATAAACTACGATATATTATAAGGTATTTTCAATGATACACTGCCTATTACGTTATATTATAAGGTATTTTCAATGATACACTGCATATTACGCTATATTATAAGGTATTTTCAATGATATACTGCATATTACGCTATATTATAAGGTATTTTCAATGATACACTGGATATTACGCTATATTATAAGGTATTTTCAATGATACACTGCATGTTACGCTATATAGTAAGGTATTTTGAATGATACACTGCATATTACGTTATATTATAAGGTATTTTCAATGATACACTATATATTACGTTATATTACATTTTATTTTCAATGATACACTGTATATTACGTTATATTATAATGTATTTTCAATGATACACTGCATATTACGTTATATTATAATGTATTTTCAATGATACACAGGATATTACGCTATATTATAAGGTATTTTCAATGATACACTGTATATTACGTTATATTACATGGTATTTTAAATGATACACTGCATATTACGTTATATTATAAGGTATTTTCAATAATAGACTGTACATTACGTTATATTATAAAGTTTTTTCAATGATACACTGCATATTACGTTATATTATAAGGTATTTTCAATGATACACTGCATATTACATTATATTTGAAGGTATTTTCAATGATACACTGCATATTACGTTATATTATAAAGTATTTTCAATGATACACTGCATATTACATTATATTTGAAGGTATTTTCATTGATACACTGCATATTACGTTATATTATAAGGTATTTTCAATGATTCACTGCATATTACAGTATATTATAAGGTATTTTCAATGATACACTGCATATTACGTTATATTATAAGGTATTTTCAATGATACACTGCATATTACGTTATATTATAAGGTATTTTCAATGATACACTGCATATTACGTTATTTTATAAGGTATTTTTAATGATACACTGCATTTTACGTTATATTCTAACGTATTTTCAATGATACACTGCATATTACATTATATTATGAGGTATTTTCAATGATACACTGCATATTACGTTATATTATAAGGTATTTTCAATGATCGTCTGCATATTACGTTATATTATAAGGTATTTTCAATGATACACTGCATATTACGTTATATTATAAGGTATTTTCAATGATAGACTGCATATTACGTTATATTATAAGGTATTTTCAATGATTCACTGCATATTACGTTATATTATAAGATATTTTCAATGATACACTGCATATTACGTTATATTATAAGGTATTTTCAATGATACCCTGTATATTACAGTATATTATAAGGTATTTTCAATGATCGTCTGCATATTACGTTACATTATAAGGTATTTTCAATGATACACTGCATATTACTATATATTATAAGATATTTTCAATGACAGACTGCATATTACATTACATTATAAGGTATTTTCAATGATTCAATGCATATTACGTAACATTATAAGGTATTTTCAATGATTCACTGCATATTACGTTATATTATAAGGTATTTTCAATGATACACTGCATATTACGTTAGATTATAAGGTATTTTCAATGATAGATTGCATATTCGGTTATATTATAAGGTATTTTCAATGATACACTGCATATTACGTTATATTATAAGATATTGTCAATGATACACTGCATATTACGATATATTATAAGGTATTTTCAATGATACACTGCATATTACGTTATATTATAAGGTATTTTCAATGATACACTGCATATTACGTTATATTATAAGTTATTTCCAATAATACACTGCATATTACGTTAGATTATACGGTATTTTCAATGATACACTGCATATTACGATATATTATAAGGTATTTTCAATGATACACTGCATATTACGTTATATTATAAGGTATTTTCAATGATACACTGCATATTACGTTATATTATAAGGTATTTTCAATAATAGACTGTATATTACGTTATATTATAAAGTATTTTCAATGATACACTGCATATTACATTATATTTGAAGGTATTTTCATTGATACACTGCATATTACGTTATATTATAAGGTATTTTCAATGATTCACTGCATATTACGTTATATTATAAGGTGTTTTCAATAATAGACTGCATATTACGTTATATTATAAGGTATTTTCCATGATACACTGCATATTACGTTATATTATAAGGTATTTTCAATGATACACTGCATATTACGTTATTTTATAAGGTATTTTTAATGATACACTGCATTTTACGTTATATTCTAACGTATTTTCAATGATACACTGCATATTACGTTATTTTATATGGTATTTTCAATGATAGACAGCATATTACGTTATATTATAAGGTATTTTCAATGATAGACTGCAAATTACGTTATTTTATATGGTATTTTCAATGATACACTGCATATTACGTTATTTTATAAGGTATTTTTAATGATACACTGCATTTTACGTTATATTCTAACGTATTTTCAATGATACACTGTATATCACAGTATATTATAAGGTATTTTCAATGATCGTCTGCATATTACGTTATATTATAAGGTATTTTCAATGATACACTGCATATTACGTTATATTATAAGGTATTTTCAATGATAGACTGCATATTACGTTATATTATAAGGTATTTTCAATGATACACTGCATATTACAGTATATTATAAGGTATTTTCAATGATACACTGCATATTACGTTATATTATAAGGTATTTTCAATGATAGACTGCATATTACGTTATATTATAAGGTATTTTCCATGATACACTGCATATTACGTTATTTTATATGGTATTTTCAATGATACACTGCATATTACGTTATTTTATATGGTATTTTCAATGATACACTGCATATTACGTTATATTATAAGGTATTTTCAATGATAGACAGCATATTACGTTATATTATAAGGTATTTTCAATGATAGACTGCAAATTACGTTATTTTATATGGTATTTTCAATGATACACTGCATATTACGTTATATTATAAGGTATTTTCAATGATAGACTGCATATTACGTTATTTTATATGGTATTTTCAATGATACACTGCATATTACGTTATATTATAAGGTATTTTCAATGATTCACTGCATATTACGTTATATTATAAGGTATTTTCAATGATACACTGCATATTACGTTATATTATAAGGTATTTTCAATGATACACTGCATATTACGTTATTTTATATGGTATTTTCAATGATACACTGCATATTACGTTATATTATAAGGTATTTTCAATGATTCACTGCATATTACGTTATATTATAAGATATTTTCAATGATACACTGCATATTACGTTATATTATAAGGTATTTTCAATGATACCCTGTATATTACAGTATATTATAAGGTATTTTCAATGATCGTCTGCATATTACGTTACATTATAAGGTATTTTCAATGATACACTGCATATTACGTTATATTATAAGGTATTTTATATGATACACTGCATATTACGTTATATTATAAGGTATTTTCAATGATTCACTGCATATTACGTTATATTATAAGGTATTTTCAATAATAGACTGTATATTACGTTATATTATAAAGTATTTTCAATGATACACTGCATATTACATTATATTTGAAGGTATTTTCATTGATACACTGCATATTACGTTATATTATAAGGTATTTTCAATGATACACTGCATATTACAGTATATTATAAGGTATTTTCAATGATACACTGCATATTACGTTATATTATAAGGTATTTTCCATGATACACTGCATATTACGTTATATTATAAGGTATTTTCAATGATACACTGCATATTACGTTATTTTATAAGGTACTTTTAATGATACACTGCATTTTACGTTATATTCTAACGTATTTTCAATGATACACTGTATATCACAGTATATTATAAGGTATTTTCAATGATCGTCTGCATATTACGTTATATTATAAGGTATTTTCAATGATACACTGCATATTACGTTATATTATAAGGTATTTTCAATGATAGACTGCATATTACGTTATATTATAAGGTATTTTCAATGATACACTGCATATTACAGTATATTATAAGGTATTTTCAATGATACACTGCATATTACGTTATATTATAAGGTATTTTCAATGATAGACTGCATATTACGTTATATTATAAGGTATTTTCCATGATACACTGCATATTACGTTATTTTATATGGTATTTTCAATGATACACTGCATATTACGTTATTTTATATGGTATTTTCAATGATACACTGCATATTACGTTATATTATAAGGTATTTTCAATGATAGACAGCATATTACGTTATATTATAAGGTATTTTCAATGATAGACTGCAAATTACGTTATTTTATATGGTATTTTCAATGATACACTGCATATTACGTTATATTATAAAGTATTTTCAATGATAGACTGCATATTACGTTATTTTATATGGTATTTTCAATGATACACTGCATATTACGTTATATTATAAGGTATTTTCAATGATTCACTGCATATTACGTTATATTATAAGGTATTTTCAATGATACACTGCATATTACGTTATATTATAAGGTATTTTCAATGATACACTGCATATTACGTTATTTTATATGGTATTTTCAATGATACACTGCATATTACGTTATATTATAAGGTATTTTCAATGATTCACTGCATATTACGTTATATTATAAGATATTTTCAATGATACACTGCATATTACGTTATATTATAAGGTATTTTCAATGATACCCTGTATATTACAGTATATTATAAGGTATTTTCAATGATCGTCTGCATATTACATTATATTATAAGGTATTTTCAATGATACACTGCATATTACGTTATATTATAAGGTATTTTATATGGTACACTGCATATTACGTTATATTATAAGGTATTTTCAATGATTCACTGCATATTACGTTATATTATAAGGTATTTTCAATAATAGACTGTATATTACGTTATATTATAAAGTATTTTCAATGATACACTGCATATTACATTATATTTGAAGGTATTTTCATTGATACACTGCATATTACGTTATATTATAAGGTATTTTCAATGATACACTGCATATTACAGTATATTATAAGGTATTTTCAATGATACACTGCATATTACGTTATATTATAAGGTATTTTCCATGATACACTGCATATTACGTTATATTATATGGTATTTTCAATGATACACTGCATATTACGTTATTTTATAAGGTACTTTTAATGATACACTGCATTTTACGTTATATTCTAACGTATTTTCAATGATACACTGTATATCACAGTATATTATAAGGTATTTTCAATGATCGTCTGCATATTACGTTATATTATAAGGTATTTTCAATGATACACTGCATATTACGTTATATTATAAGGTATTTTCAATGATAGACTGCATATTACGTTATATTATAAGGTATTTTCAATGATACACTGCATATTACAGTATATTATAAGGTATTTTCAATGATACACTGCATATTACGTTATATTATAAGGTATTTTCAATGATAGACTGCATATTACGTTATATTATAAGGTATTTTCCATGATACACTGCATATTACGTTATTTTATATGGTATTTTCAATGATACACTGCATATTACGTTATTTTATATGGTATTTTCAATGATACACTGCATATTACGTTATATTATAAGGTATTTTCAATGATAGACAGCATATTACGTTATATTATAAGGTATTTTCAATGATAGACTGCAAATTACGTTATTTTATATGGTATTTTCAATGATACACTGCATATTACGTTATATTATAAAGTATTTTCAATGATAGACTGCATATTACGTTATTTTATATGGTATTTTCAATGATACACTGCATATTACGTTATATTATAAGGTATTTTCAATGATTCACTGCATATTACGTTATATTATAAGGTA
Organism: Lasioglossum lativentre; assembly: GCA_916610255.1. Classification (NCBI taxonomy): domain Eukaryota; kingdom Metazoa; phylum Arthropoda; class Insecta; order Hymenoptera; family Halictidae; genus Lasioglossum; species Lasioglossum lativentre. The sequence continues at coordinate 19,986 of CAKAJI010000590.1, forward strand.
TTTTCAATGATACACTGCATATTACGTTATATTATAAGGTATTTTCAATGATACACTGCATATTACGTTATTTTATATGGTATTTTCAATGATACACTGCATATTACGTTATATTATAAGGTATTTTCAATGATTCACTGCATATTACGTTATATTATAAGATATTTTCAATGATACACTGCATATTACGTTATATTATAAGGTATTTTCAATGATACCCTGTATATTACAGTATATTATAAGGTATTTTCAATGATCGTCTGCATATTACATTATATTATAAGGTATTTTCAATGATACACTGCATATTACGTTATATTATAAGGTATTTTATATGGTACACTGCATATTACGTTATATTATAAGGTATTTTCAATGATTCACTGCATATTACGTTATATTATAAGGTATTTTCAATAATAGACTGTATATTACGTTATATTATAAAGTATTTTCAATGATACACTGCATATTACATTATATTTGAAGGTATTTTCATTGATACACTGCATATTACGTTATATTATAAGGTATTTTCAATGATACACTGCATATTACAGTATATTATAAGGTATTTTCAATGATACACTGCATATTACGTTATATTATAAGGTATTTTCCATGATACACTGCATATTACGTTATATTATATGGTATTTTCAATGATACACTGCATATTACGTTATTTTATAAGGTACTTTTAATGATACACTGCATTTTACGTTATATTCTAACGTATTTTCAATGATACACTGTATATCACAGTATATTATAAGGTATTTTCAATGATCGTCTGCATATTACGTTATATTATAAGGTATTTTCAATGATACACTGCATATTACGTTATATTATAAGGTATTTTCAATGATAGACTGCATATTACGTTATATTATAAGGTATTTTCAATGATACACTGCATATTACAGTATATTATAAGGTATTTTCAATGATACACTGCATATTACGTTATATTATAAGGTATTTTCAATGATAGACTGCATATTACGTTATATTATAAGGTATTTTCCATGATAGACAGCATATTACGTTATATTATAAGGTATTTTCAATGATAGACTGCAAATTACGTTATTTTATATGGTATTTTCAATGATACACTGCATATTACGTTATATTATAAAGTATTTTCAATGATAGACTGCATATTACGTTATTTTATATGGTATTTTCAATGATACACTGCATAGTACGTTATATTATAAGGTATTTTCAATGATAGACTGCATATTACGTTATTTTATATGGTATTTTCAATGATACACTGCATATTACGTTATATTATAAGGTATTTTCAATGATTCACTGCATATTACGTTATATTATAAGATATTTTCAATGATACACTGCATATTACGTTATATTATAAGGTATTTTCAATGATTCACTGCATATTACAGTATATTATAAGGTATTTTCAATGATACACTGCATATTACGTTATATTATAAGGTCTTTTCCATGATACACTGCATATTACGTTATATTATAAGGTATTTTCAATGATACACTGCATATTACGTTATTTTATAAGGTATTTTTAATGATACACTGCATTTTACGTTATATTCTAACGTATTTTCAATGATACACTGCATATTACATTATATTATGAGGTATTTTCAATGATACACTGCATATTACGTTATATTATAAGGTATTTTCAATGATACACTGCATATTACAGTATATTATGAGGTATTTTCAATGATACACTGCATATTACGTTATATTATAAGGTATTTTCCATGATACACTGCATATTACGTTATATTATAAGGTATTTTCAATGATACACTGCATATTACATTATATTATGAGGTATTTTCAATGATACACTGCATATTACAGTATATTATAAGGTATTTTCAATGATCGTCTGCATATTACGTTATATTATAAGGTCTTTTCCATGATACACTGCATATTACGTTATATTATAAGGTATTTTCAATGATAGACTGCATATTACGTTATATTATAAGGTATTTTCAATGATACACTGCATATTACAGTATATTATAAGGTATTTTCAATGATACACTGCATATTACGTTATATTATAAGGTATTTTCAATGATAGACTGCATATTACGTTATATTATAAGGTATTTTCAATGATAGACTGCAAATTACGTTATTTTATATGGTATTTTCAATGATACACTGCATATTACGTTATATTATAAGATATTTTCAATGACAGACTGCATATTACATTACATTATAAGGTATTTTCAATGATTCAATGCATATTACGTAACATTATAAGGTATTTTCATTGATACACTGCATATTACGTTATATCATAAGGTATTTTCAATGACACACTGCATATTACGTTATATTATAAGGTATTTTCAATGATACACTGTATATCACATTATATTATAAGGTATTTTCAATGATCGTCTGCATATTACGTTATATTATAAGGTATTTTCAATGATACACTGCATATTACGTTATATTATAAGGTATTTTCAATGATAGACTGCATATTACGTTATATTATAAGGTATTTTCAATGATACACTGCATATTACAGTATATTATAAGGTATTTTCAATGATACACTGCATATTACGTTATATTATAAGGTATTTTCCATGATACACTGCATATTACGTTATTTTATATGGTATTTTCAATGATACACTGCATATTACGTTATATTATAAGGTATTTTCAATGATTCACTGCATATTACAGTATATTATAAGGTATTTTCAATGATCGTCTGCATATTACGTTACATTATAAGGTATTTTCAATGATACACTGCATATTACTATATATTATAAGATATTTTCAATGACAGACTGCATATTACATTACATTATAAGGTATTTTCAATGATTCAATGCATATTACGTGTAGGGATACGCACGTGCGTGTGCGCACACGTGTGTGCCGGTGTGGCTGTGGCTGTGTTTGTGTGTACGATCGGCACGGCGCGGCGTGGCGGTAACGCGCCGCACCGCCTTTGCGCGCAACATAGTTGCCGGCCAAAAGAGCCGAGGTTTTGCCGAAAGACAATCGATCTCGCCACCGTGGAGCGGCGGCTACCAAAAGCGCTCTTTGGTGATCTACCGAATTCTATAAGGAATAGCGAGTATATAAGAGGGCTGGTGTGCTCCACGAGTCAGTCTGACTCTCGCCGTGAAGCACGCGCCGTTATACCGAATAAAACAGTTTTACCACGAATCCTCATCTCAGTTATTAACCCCTACAAAATTCAGAAGTGGGATATAGTAACCTAATTAAAAACGCGTGTCGGGACAGACCTGAAAGTCAGTGATTTTTTTTTCTTTCTTTCCCGCTTGATTACGGTGGTGTCAGTGTTTTAAACATGAATTCATGCACCGTCGCCGAATTAAAAGACATGCTGCGTGCGAAGGAGTTGCCGACGACCGGGACGAAGGTCGAGTTAATCCATAGATTGCTCGCAGCCGGCGTTTCCGAACCAACTCCTCGAGCGGACGCAGAAAACGAGGACCGTTTCGAAGATTCGGTGGACCACGAGGTGTACGAAACGATGCAACGACAGGGACGATTCGAGAGGAGCACCGTGACGTCCGAAGTGGAACTGCTGCAACGGGAGAGAGCTTTGGCCCAGCGTGAGATACAGCTGCTGCAAAGAGAGCTGGAAGTCGTACGGTTGGAAACGCCTCGAACAAATAGTGCAACGCCCACGCGTACGCGTGAACTAAAATGGACGGAGATCAAGGACATGATCGGCGATTACGACGGAACCGGTTGTACTTTTAAGAATTGGGACAATCAGATGCGTAAGCTAATCCGAAATTACCGATTGGATGAACAAGCAGCGAAGGCTCTGATTTGCCAGAAATTGAAAGGGAAAGCACTCCGATGGTTCCACTCGAGAGAAGATTGCGTAGAGTTAGCATGGGAAGAATTGCTGAAGGAGTTGTCCGCTATGTACGGTCAGCGGATGAATATTGTGTCACTGCGGCACGAGTTCGAACGGCGAACGTGGAAAGCCAGTGAATCGTTCGCCGATTACGCCCACGAAAAAATAATTCTGGGCAACAGGGTACCTGTGGCCGCCCATGAAGTGATCGACTACGTGGTGGACGGAATTCCTAGCGAGAATTTGCGTGCGGTGGCTCGCGCACAGCGATTCAAGGAAATTAAGGACTTGCTAGAGGCATTCGCGGAAATATCGCTGTCCCCAGAACCACGACGACTAGGGCAGGTGCAGCATCGCGAAGATTACACGCCGAGGGATAGGCACAGAGAGCCGTTCAGGCCACAGCAGGTCAGGCAGGTCCGGTGCTATAATTGCAACGGCATGGGACATTTTTCGGCGGAATGCAGGCAGCCAAGGAGGGAACGAGATACCGCGCGCAGACACGGCGGCAATGGGAAGGCAGAGGACGAACGACGGGCACTACCACAGGGGCAGGTAAACTTCGTGAACCGATTGGCGGAGGAGAAGGATGATTTTCACCCGAAGGTTCAACTGACAGTTGGCGACGAGGACGAAACGACAATAGAAGTAAGAGCGTTAATTGATACTGGTAGTCCGATAAGTTTTGTAAAGCAGAGTCAGGTACCGCGACGGTTGGTTACGGAGAACGTTGAAAAGAGTAGATTCTTCGGGATAAACGATAGTGCTTTGAAAATCGTCGGCGATATCAAAGCGAAAATTAAATTTCAACGACGCGAACTCGATACATCGCTACGGGTTGTGGCAGACGAGACGATGCGAAGCGCGCTAGTTCTAGGCCGAGATTTCATAAAATTAGCCAAGCTCGCGTTCATTGTAGACGAAGAAATTGCAGAAATTATGAATATCGAAATAGATTCAGACACCCGTAAATCAGTGTCACGGCCTACAATAAATAAAGCGTTACGATATGAGATAAAAGAGAATTTCTACCGGTTATTCGAGGAGGAATATGTTATTCCAACTCGACCAGAACACCCGCAAACAGAAAACGTATTAAAGCTTAGATTATCCGACAGTAAACCTTTCCATTTTGCGCCGCGTAGATTGTCATTTGCGGAAAAAGATAAGCTAAGGGGAATCCTGGACGACTTGTTGGCAAAAGGCGCGATTAGGGAAAGTACATCCGAATACGCGTCGCCGATCGTTCTAACAAAGAAGAAAAACGGGGAGACCCGAATGTGTATAGATTTCCGAGTACTGAACAAGGTAACGGTGCGCGATAATTTCCCGTTGCCCCTAGTCGAGGATCAGTTAGATTTGTTACAGGGAAAAAAATATTTCTCATCGCTAGACTTGAGAGACGGGTTTTTCCATATCCGAATGCACGAGGATTCTATTAAATACACCTCGTTTGTTACACCGTTCGGGCAATACGAGTGCACCAAAATGCCGTTTGGTTTAAAAGGGGGCCCTTTAAGATTTCAACGGTATGTATCGGGAATATTTAAAAATTTAATTAGCAGGGGGGATGTTTCGGTATACCTAGACGATTTTTTGATTGCGTCGGTCACGATTGAACACCACCTAGAGGTGTTAGAAGAAGTTTTCAAATTATGCGTAGCAAATAAGTTGGAACTAAGAATGGACAAGTGCAAATTCTTGGAAACAGAAATCGAATATCTGGGATACAGGGTAACGAGCGACGGCATCAGACCCACTGAACGCGGTATCGATAACGTACAAAAATTCCCAGTTCCACGAAACACCCGCGAGGTGCAAAGTTTTCTGGGCCTTTCCTCTTATTTTCGAAAATTTATCGAGAATTTTTCAATTATTGCCAAGCCGTTGTACGACCTAACTAAGGAGAAAAGTAAATTTAAATTTGGCCCCGAAGAAAAAGAGGCATTCGACGCGTTGAAAGATTGTTTAGTGCAGGCACCCATTCTGGGCATTTACTGTCCGCGTGATGAAACAGAGCTACACTGTGACGCCAGCGCGATAGGTTTCGGCGCTATTCTATTACAGAAAAAAGCCGATCAAAAATTCCACCCGATTTTTTACTTTTCGAAACGAACGACAGACACCGAATCGAAATACCACAGTTTCGAGCTAGAGACGCTCGCAATAATCTACGCGCTGCGCCGATTCCGCCCGTACCTATGCGGAGTTCCGTTTAAAATAGTCACGGATTGTCAGGCGCTCAGTTTAACGCTTAACAAAAAAGAAACAAACCCTAGAATCGCCCGGTGGACTTTAGAATTACAGGACTACGATTACACTCTCGAACATAGAGCGGGTACGAGAATGAGGCATGTCGATGCGTTAAGCAGACAAGTTTTGGTGCTACAGGATAACAGTTTAGATAGAAATTTAGCTTTATGCCAACAACAGGACGAACAGATTCAGAAAATACGTCAAAAGTTAGAAACATCCGAAGACAAATTTTTCGAAATGATAAATGGGTTGATCTACCGTAAAATCGACGATCGCGCTTTATTTTTTGTTCCGGCAACGTTAGAAAACAGTATAATGCACCAATACCACAACGAGCTAGGACATGTCGGGCCAGAGAAGACGATAACGAATATCATGAATAGCTACTGGTTCCCCAAGATAAAAGAAAAGGTAACAAAGTACATAAAAAATTGTTTAAAGTGCATAGCGTTTTCACCAAAATCGGGACGACAAGAGGGCATGCTACACGAAATACCGAAGGAAAATAAGCCATTCCTTACGTTGCATATCGATCACCTAGGGCCAATATCAAAGAAACAATCTTTAAAATACCGCCACATTCTTTTAATAGTCGATGGTTTTACAAAATATACAAAGATATACCCAACAAAAAGTACGGGTACCGCTGAGGTAATTAAATATTTAAAACACCATTTCGCAACCTATAGTAGACCACTACGCATTGTGTCAGATAGAGGCAGCTGTTTTACCGCGCACGATTTCGAACAATTTTTAGAAAGTCACGATGTACAACACATCAAAATCGCCACCGCAATGCCGCAGGCGAATGGCCAAGCGGAAAGAATGAACCGCACGATTATACCAATGATAGCAAAATTAGTGGATGAGCGTAACGCGCATTGGTATGAAGTACTCGAAGATGTAGAGTTCGCCATAAACAATTCAGTCAACAAGTCGACCGGTGAAACCCCTAGCGTATTATTGTATGGAGTGCCACAACGCGGAAAAGCGATCGACGCTGTTCGAAATATATTAGAGTCTTCCGGAGCGTTAAGAACCGAGCGTAATTTAAGCGAAACACGCGAAAAAGCGGCGTTACGGATACGCCGAAGCTTTGACGCAAATAAAAAACTATATGATAAAAGGCATAAACCAGCCATAACGTACAAAGTCGGGGATAAAATAATGATCGCAAATTTTGTAAATTCCAGCGACTGTACGAAACTGGTACCGAAATATAAGGGACCGTACGAGGTAGCACGTGTCTTGCGCAACGACCGATACGTTATCAAAGACGTCGAGGGGTTCCAGGTCACTCAAATACCGTACCAGGGAACATGGGCTGCGTGTCATATGCGGCCGTGGCTACCCAATTAAAAATGCGAGCCAAAGAATCTTTGTTTTGTTTATTTGCGATTAGTTTGTAAGAGTCAAGTATTATTAGAATAAGGTATATAGTAATTATAATGTATGACAGTATTCATAAGTTAATCCAATATGTATTAGGTTAATCGGGACGATTAAAAAGCCAGGATGGCCGAGTTGTAGGGATACGCACGTGCGTGTGCGCACACGTGTGTGCCGGTGTGGCTGTGGCTGTGTTTGTGTGTACGATCGGCACGGCGCGGCGTGGCGGTAACGCGCCGCACCGCCTTTGCGCGCAACATAGTTGCCGGCCAAAAGAGCCGAGGTTTTGCCGAAAGACAATCGATCTCGCCACCGTGGAGCGGCGGCTACCAAAAGCGCTCTTTGGTGATCTACCGAATTCTATAAGGAATAGCGAGTATATAAGAGGGCTGGTGTGCTCCACGAGTCAGTCTGACTCTCGCCGTGAAGCACGCGCCGTTATACCGAATAAAACAGTTTTACCACGAATCCTCATCTCAGTTATTAACCCCTACATACGTAACATTATAAGGTATTTTCAATGATACACTGCATATTACGTGATATCATAAGGTATTTTCAATGATACACTGCATATTACGTTATATTATAAGATATTTTCAATGATAGACTGCATATTACGTTATATTATAAGGTATTTTCAATGATGCACTGCATATTACGTTATATTGTAAGGTATTTTCAATGATACACTGTATATCACAGTATATTATAAGGTATTTTCAATGATCGTCTGCATATTACGTTATATTATAAGGTATTTTCAATGATACACTGCATATTACGTTATATTATAAGATATTTTCAATGATAGACTGCATATTACGTTATATTATAAGGTATTTTCAATGATACACTGCATATTACGTTATATTGTAAGGTATTTTCAATGATACACTGTATATCACAGTATATTATAAGGTATTTTCAATGATACACTGCATATTACAGTATATTATAAGGTATTTTCAATGATACACTGCATATTACGTTATATTATAAGGTATTTTCCATGATACACTGCATATTACGTTATATTATAAGGTATTTTCAATGATACACTGCATATTACGTTATTTTATAAGGTATTTTTAATGATACACTGCATTTTACGTTATATTCTAACGTATTTTCAATGATACACTGCATATTACATTATATTATGAGGTATTTTCAATGATACACTGCATATTACGTTATATTATAAGGTATTTTCAATGATACACTGCATATTACAGAATATTATGAGGTATTTTCAATGATACACTGCATATTACGTTATATTATAAGGTATTTTCAATGATACACTGCATATTACGTTATATTATAAGGTATTTTCAATGATACACTGTATATCACAGTATATTATAAGGTATTTTCAATGATCGTCTGCATATTACGTTATATTATAAGGTATTTTCAATGATACACTGCATATTACGTTATATTATAAGGTATTTTCAATGATACACTGCATATTACAGTATATTATAAGGTATTTTCAATGATACACTGCATATTACGTTATATTATAAGGTATTTTCCATGATACACTGCATATTACGTTATATTATAAGGTATTTTCAATGATACACTGCATATTACAGAATATTATGAGGTATTTTCAATGATACACTGCATATTACGTTATATTATAAGGTATTTTCAATGATACACTGCATATTACGTTATATTATAAGGTATTTTCAATGATACACTGCATATTACAGTATATTATAAGGTATTTTCAATGATACACTGCATATTACGTTATATTATAAGATATTTTCAATGATAGACTGCATATTACGTTATATTATAAGGTATTTTCAATGATACACTGCATATTACGTTATATTGTAAGGTATTTTCAATGATACACTGTATATCACAGTATATTATAAGGTATTTTCAATGATCGTCTGCATATTACGTTATATTATAAGGTATTTTCCATGATACACTGCATATTACGTTATATTATAAGGTATTTTCAATGATACACTGCATATTACGTTATTTTATAAGGTATTTTTAATGATACACTGCATTTTACGTTATATTCTAACGTATTTTCAATGATACACTGCATATTACATTATATTATGAGGTATTTTCAATGATACACTGCATATTACGTTATATTATAAGGTATTTTCAATGATACACTGCATATTACAGAATATTATGAGGTATTTTCAATGATACACTGCATATTACGTTATATTATAAGGTATTTTCAATGATACACTGCATATTACGTTATATTATAAGGTATTTTCAATGATACACTGTATATCACAGTATATTATAAGGTATTTTCAATGATCGTCTGCATATTACGTTATATTATAAGGTATTTTCAATGATACACTGCATATTACGTTATATTATAAGGTATTTTCAATGATACACTGCATATTACAGTATATTATAAGGTATTTTCAATGATACACTGCATATTACGTTATATTATAAGGTATTTTCCATGATACACTGCATATTACGTTATATTATAAGGTATTTTCAATGATACACTGCATATTACAGAATATTATGAGGTATTTTCAATGATACACTGCATATTACGTTATATTATAAGGTATTTTCAATGATACACTGCATATTACGTTATATTGTAAGGTATTTTCAATGATACACTGCATATTACAGTATATTATAAGGTATTTTCAATGATACACTGCATATTACGTTATATTATAAGATATTTTCAATGATAGACTGCATATTACGTTATATTATAAGGTATTTTCAATGATGCACTGCATATTACGTTATATTGTAAGGTATTTTCAATGATACACTGTATATCACAGTATATTATAAGGTATTTTCAATGATCGTCTGCATATTACGTTATATTATAAGGTATTTTCAATGATACACTGCATATTACGTTATATTATAAGATATTTTCAATGATAGACTGCATATTACGTTATATTATAAGGTATTTTCAATGATGCACTGCATATTACGTTATATTGTAAGGTATTTTCAATGATACACTGTATATCACAGTATATTATAAGGTATTTTCAATGATACACTGCATATTACAGTATATTATAAGGTATTTTCAATGATACACTGCATATTACGTTATATTATAAGGTCTTTTCCATGATACACTGCATATTACGTTATATTATAAGGTATTTTCAATGATACACTGCATATTACGTTATTTTATAAGGTATTTTTAATGATACACTGCATTTTACGTTATATTCTAACGTATTTTCAATGATACACTGCATATTACATTATATTATGAGGTATTTTCAATGATACACTGCATATTACGTTATATTATAAGGTATTTTCAATGATACACTGCATATTACAGAATATTATGAGGTATTTTCAATGATACACTGCATATTACGTTATATTATAAGGTATTTTCAATGATACAGTGCATATTACGTTATATTGTAAGGTATTTTCAATGATACACTGTATATCACAGTATATTATAAGGTATTTTCAATGATCGTCTGCATATTACGTTATATTATAAGGTATTTTCAATGATACACTGCATATTACGTTATATTATAAGGTATTTTCAATGATACACTGCATATTACAGTATATTATAAGGTATTTTCAATGATACACTGCATATTACGTTATATTATAAGGTATTTTCCATGATACACTGCATATTACGTTATATTATAAGGTATTTTCAATGATACACTGCATATTACAGAATATTATGAGGTATTTTCAATGATACACTGCATATTACGTTATATTATAAGGTATTTTCAATGATACACTGCATATTACGTTATATTGTAAGGTATTTTCAATGATACACTGCATATTACAGTATATTATAAGGTATTTTCAATGATACACTGCATATTACGTTATATTATAAGATATTTTCAATGATAGACTGCATATTACGTTATATTATAAGGTATTTTCAATGATACACTGCATATTACGTTATATTGTAAGGTATTTTCAATGATACACTGTATATCACAGTATATTATAAGGTATTTTCAATGATCGTCTGCATATTACGTTATATTATAAGGTATTTTCCATGATACACTGCATATTACGTTATATTATAAGGTATTTTCAATGATACACTGCATATTACGTTATTTTATAAGGTATTTTTAATGATACACTGCATTTTACGTTATATTCTAACGTATTTTCAATGATACACTGCATATTACATTATATTATGAGGTATTTTCAATGATACACTGCATATTACGTTATATTATAAGGTATTTTCAATGATACACTGCATATTACAGTATATTATGAGGTATTTTCAATGATACACTGCATATTACGTTATATTATAAGGTATTTTCAATGATACACTGCATATTACGTTATATTATAAGGTATTTTCAATGATACACTGTATATCACAGTATATTATAAGGTATTTTCAATGATCGTCTGCATATTACGTTATATTATAAGGTATTTTCAATGATACACTGCATATTACGTTATATTATAAGGTATTTTCAATGATACACTGCATATTACAGTATATTATAAGGTATTTTCAATGATACACTGCATATTACGTTATATTATAAGGTATTTTCCATGATACACTGCATATTACGTTATATTATAAGGTATTTTCAATGATACACTGCATATTACAGAATATTATGAGGTATTTTCAATGATACACTGCATATTACGTTATATTATAAGGTATTTTCAATGATACACTGCATATTACGTTATATTATAAGGTATTTTCAATGATACACTGCATATTACAGTATATTATAAGGTATTTTCAATGATACACTGCATATTACGTTATATTATAAGATATTTTCAATGATAGACTGCATATTACGTTATATTATAAGGTATTTTCAATGATACACTGCATATTACGTTATATTATAAGGTATTTTCAATGATACACTGTATATCACAGTATATTATAAGGTATTTTCAATGATCGTCTGCATATTACGTTATATTATAAGGTATTTTCAATGATACACTGCATATTACGTTATATTATAAGGTATTTTCAATGATAGACTGCATATTACGTTATATTATAAGGTATTTTCAATGATACACTGCATATTACAGTATATTATAAGGTATTTTCAATGATACACTGCATATTACGTTATATTATAAGGTATTTTCCATGATACACTGCATATTACGTTATATTATAAGGTATTTTCAATGATACACTGCATATTACAGTATATTATAAGGTATTTTCAATGATACACTGCATATTACGTTATATTATAAGGTCTTTTCCATGATACACTGCATATTACGTTATATTATAAGGTATTTTCAATGATACACTGCATTTTACGTTATATTCTAACGTATTTTCAATGATACACTGCATATTACATTATATTATGAGGTATTTTCAATGATACACTGCATATTACGTTATATTATAAGGTATTTTCAATGATACACTGCATATTACAGAATATTATGAGGTATTTTCAATGATACACTGCATATTACGTTATATTATAAGGTATTTTCCATGATACACTGCATATTACGTTATATTATAAGGTATTTTCAATGATACACTGCATATTACATTATATTATGAGGTATTTTCAATGATACACTGCATATTACAGTATATTATAAGGTATTTTCAATGATCGTCTGCATATTACAGTATATTATAAGGTATTTTCAATGATACACTGCATATTACGTTATATTATAAGGTATTTTCCATGATACACTGTATATTACGTTATATTATAAGGTATTTTCAATGATACACTGCATATTACAGTATATTATAAGGTATTTTCAATGATACACTGCATATTACGTTATATTATAAGGTCTTTTCCATGATACACTGCATATTACGTTATATTATAAGGTATTTTCAATGATACACTGCATATTACGTTATTTTATAAGGTATTTTTAATGATACACTGCATTTTACGTTATATTCTAACGTATTTTCAATGATACACTGCATATTACATTATATTATGAGGTATTTTCAATGATACACTGCATATTACGTTATATTATAAGGTATTTTCAATGATACACTGCATATTACAGAATATTATGAGGTATTTTCAATGATACACTGCATATTACGTTATATTATAAGGTATTTTCAATGATACACTGCATATTACGTTATATTATAAGGTATTTTCAATGATACACTGTATATCACAGTATATTATAAGGTATTTTCAATGATACACTGCATATTACAGTATATTATAAGGTATTTTCAATGATACACTGCATATTACGTTATATTATAAGGTCTTTTCCATGATACACTGCATATTACGTTATATTATAAGGTATTTTCAATGATACACTGCATATTACGTTATTTTATAAGGTATTTTTAATGATACACTGCATTTTACGTTATATTCTAACGTATTTTCAATGATACACTGCATATTACATTATATTATGAGGTATTTTCAATGATACACTGCATATTACGTTATATTATAAGGTATTTTCAATGATACACTGCATATTACAGAATATTATGAGGTATTTTCAATGATACACTGCATATTACGTTATATTATAAGGTATTTTCAATGATACACTGCATATTACGTTATATTGTAAGGTATTTTCAATGATACACTGTATATCACAGTATATTATAAGGTATTTTCAATGATCGTCTGCATATTACGTTATATTATAAGGTATTTTCAATGATACACTGCATATTACGTTATATTATAAGGTATTTTCAATGATACACTGCATATTACAGTATATTATAAGGTATTTTCAATGATACACTGCATATTACGTTATATTATAAGGTATTTTCCATGATACACTGTATATTACGTTATATTATAAGGTATTTTCAATGATACACTGCATATTACAGAATATTATGAGGTATTTTCAATGATACACTGCATATTACGTTATATTATAAGGTATTTTCAATGATACACTGCATATTACGTTATATTGTAAGGTATTTTCAATGATACACTGCATATTACAGTATATTATAAGGTATTTTCAATGATACACTGCATATTACGTTATATTATAAGATATTTTCAATGATAGACTGCATATTACGTTATATTATAAGGTATTTTCAATGATACACTGCATATTACGTTATATTGTAAGGTATTTTCAATGATACACTGTATATCACAGTATATTATAAGGTATTTTCAATGATCGTCTGCATATTACGTTATATTATAAGGTATTTTCAATGATACACTGCATATTACGTTATATTATAAGGTATTTTCAATGATAGACTGCATATTACGTTATATTATAAGGTATTTTCAATGATACACTGCATATTACAGTATATTATAAGGTATTTTCAATGATACACTGCATATTACGTTATATTATAAGGTATTTTCCATGATACACTGCATATTACGTTATATTATAAGGTATTTTCAATGATACACTGCATATTACAGTATATTATAAGGTATTTTCAATGATACACTGCATATTACGTTATATTATAAGGTCTTTTCCATGATACACTGCATATTACGTTATATTATAAGGTATTTTCAATGATACACTGCATATTACGTTATTTTATAAGGTATTTTTAATGATACACTGCATTTTACGTTATATTATAAGGTATTTTCAATGATAGACTGCATATTACGTTATATTATAAGGTATTTTCAATGATAGACTGCAAATTACGTTATTTTATATGGTATTTTCAATGATACACTGCATATTACGTTATATTATAAGATATTTTCAATGACAGACTGCATATTACATTACATTATAAGGTATTTTCAATGATTCAATGCATATTACGTAACATTATAAGGTATTTTCATTGATACACTGCATATTACGTTATATCATAAGGTATTTTCAATGACACACTGCATATTACGTTATATTATAAGGTATTTTCAATGATACACTGTATATCACATTATATTA